>JAHWFP010075708.1:0-11556 GCA_023313725.1 Lithobius niger
GAGCTCAGGAGCAACCACCACGGTTGCTGCCCTAGGAAGAAAGATGCTAGTGCTCTGCCGTATTCCGCTTATATAGAGGAACCTAGTTCCGGTCATGTGCAGTAAGGAAGGTTACGAGCCCGGCAGGGAAGACACTTTCAAGCTACGGAATAAGAGCTCCAAAGGGGGTAAGTGCTAATGAGAAAAGAAATAATGTACATTTTCGTGGCTATAAAAAGTATCGTTGAGTAAAAAAGCACAACCGAACCACCTACGGAATTCGTGGCATTAACCACAAGTACAATTATGGATTCGTAATTTGTATTTTCCGACACATTTTTCCCCCGTATTGCGTATTGCGTGTAGCGTATTGCGTTAGCTCACGACATTTCCTCTTACTGCGTTTTTTTTACAATTATTTTTTTAAATAAGAATAGCACTCTACATCTACAAAATATCCTCTTGATTCTCGAACTAACGTGATGAAATTTGGTCAGTCTGGGGATTCCAAACTGGCTTTCACTTGGTTTGCAGACGAGGATGCGGATCACTAGTTTGGGCCTGGCCACTTTGCTCTGACCCCTCTCGAAACTCGCGCCGTGCCTGGGAACTTCCCCCCCCCCCCCCCCCGGTCTAGCAGCAGCATATGTGGTCCATCGATTCTATTGCCTTCGAAAAAAATCGATGGACCATACCATGCAATCCTGTAACGAACCATGCTGACTGTTACTTACAAAGCCTTTTTAATGTCATGTTCTCTACCTATCCAGAAATGGATGTGCTACAGTTAACGAAAAATCCACTAATGTGGCGTTTAGTCTTGCTATGACTGTGATATTGACAGGGCAAATGTTACGTTCTGTAACGTGATATTCCGTAACGCGATAGATACTCACTAACTCCAGTGTGAGCTAAGACACGATGAATACGATGCCCATCGTAAAGTTGAGTACTATCTGATGGTCATCACGTAAGAGAGACAAACTACCAAAGAATCTGTCACAGCAGGCGTATCGGCACTGTTTGTATAGGTTATCAGCCACCTTTCCGATTTGATTTGTTTATTGAGGGTCTCGACCCCAGGTCATGCACCCTACTACAAAACCTAACTTAACTTAGAGAAATTAATATAAACTACCACTTCACAAACCATCCCCAAATAACCCCACACAGGTTTACACTCCGCTGCACAACTTACTACCACTGTACTTGCACCTTCTCACTGTTGTTCCATACGGGTAAAGGTATCAGATCACAAAACCCTCCCCTCTGTGCACAAGACGGCAGAAATGAAGATACAGAGGCACAATCTCTGCTACACTTATTGAACCGTCTTACGAATCCACAGGAGACGATTCTCACACTTTATCCTACACTCTGGCCCAGATGGGCGATGGGATCACCTTTGGTGCAAAATTATATATGGATCTTAGTCGTTTGGAGGAACGCTGCCACCACACGCAGTCGCACAGGGTCTGTCGTGCCCATAGACAGAACCAGAAGATGCGGGTCACCCGGGAATCCATCTATGCACTTAGCGATACCACCACGCTGATCTGCATACTTTCTGCAAAAATACAAATAATGGTCCACTGTCTCTTCACATTGACATAGAGTGCAGTTAGGTGTCCCACCCCACCCCCACCTAAAACGATGAGCGCGCAACAGGCAATGCCCAGTCTGAAGTCTGGAGAGGACATGTGGTCGTGCAGCCCTGAAAGGAGGGCCACCTTTCCAAGGAATGAGATATAACATGTCGAGGCCCATTGTTGTATCTCTCCGAGGAAAGTAGCCGATAACCTATTTATCACCCTATTTCACGATCTCAGTCCGACAACAATAGTACAGCACGCACACAACAAAGAATGAATCGTGCTGGCGTTCTTTTGTTCAGAACGGTCGACAAAGATGTCATAGTTGGCAGCATTGTTATTCCTTCCTTAGTGAAAGAACCCCTGTCCAAGTTCTCCAACCCGCGCACAGTTAATCCTCCAAGCCCGTGGACCTAGTGTGCTGCCGCTTTGGGTGCTCTGCTTCCAACTGATCCGCCTCTTTGGGCTGTGGCCTCTCCCTCACCCGTTGGGATATTTTGTGACGCGTCTTTCCACCAAGATGTTTTTGAGGGTGGAGCAGGAAACTCCGTTCCGGGGCTCCACCTGGCATTAAGTTACTTTCTTGCCGGTCTTCCTTCAGCGTTTCTCGGTGAGCGTTTCTCGGTCTCTCACCCAATCGCATTTGAGATTGGGTGGAAACTGTTTCAGGCCTCTTAGGCAAGTGTCTCAGTTTTCCTGGCCTGGGTGCCCGGTCATTCAGGCATCTTTGGGAATGAGGCTGCCGATGAACTTGCCCGTCTCGGTTACGAGTCCCGGAGCCACCCTGTTCTTTTTTTTTTTTTGTTGGACCGAAGGATTTGGACCCAGTTGTTTCTGCGGTTTCTACTGGGGAGTGGCAGGCCTGGTGGAGCGGAGATTCCACAGGGCATGCACTCTACGACATACACCCGTCAGCCTCAGTATCTGTCGCTGTCGGGCATCTGCAACGTAGAAACTCTGGCCTGATCTCAAGGCTGCGCACGGGACATGTCCAGCCGCGGGCGCACCTTTACAGGTTTTGGTGGTGTGACTCACCTATCTGTGTCTGTGGTACGGGGACCGAGATTGTTCGACATTTTCTTTTGTCATGTCCTCTTTCTCTTTGGGCAGCACACCGACTGATTGATTGTATTGTATTGATTGTAATTCGATTCCGAAGTGCCCCATCACCGTTCATACCAAAGATGGAGCGACTAGAGAAGATGGTTCATTCCTGACTTCCGGTAGTAGTGTGTTTGTAAAAATGTACTGATTGGGACCATGGTGTGACGTCATATTCACCAATTCCGCCAAAGTACCCCGAACAGCCAATCAGTGTGCTGCAAGGAAGCAAGTGACTAGTAAATTTGCACAAAACGGAGTTTAAAAAAATTAAATCTCTCCCTGTTTACGTTGCTAGTGGACGAAAAAAAAATCATTTACTTTCGTAAAAAAGCAAACTATAATAAAAGGAGACTAGGCTTTTTTTTTATGAGTTTACGTTTACTGAGGAAGCCAACAGTCTCATTTTATAGATGCGCTTTTCTGGTGTAATATGGCGTCATGGCCGTCTCCTTACTGTAGATTACCGTCTCCTTCATTTAATCCTTGGCCTAACAGGAAGAAGCGAAAAATGGTGTATTTTTTTTTACCCATATTGGTAGGAAAACAACATTTAACTGTCGTCTTACCTCAGGAAAAATAATCCATCCAATCCTAGCGAAAATTTGAGAAGAAACTGGATAAAATTTCCTTCCGATGCATCCAAAAAGTCAAGGACATTATCTGAAATAAATAAAAAAAAAATCGACAGGAACGTTGCTAAAATCTCTTTACTGGGTAAGTGGCAGTGGCGCAACAATTTTATCTTGAGAGGTGAACCGAAAAATTCGACATTTGCGGTTCCCCCTCCTCCTCCCTCTCTCCACCCAAATAATAAATAAAAGTAAAAATGACACTTTTGCAGTCTCTTTCTCACACCCAACGTTCTAAAATGTTTTCTACACCATTTTGGGGAATATTTTTAAATCCAGCTGAAAAAAAAAACAATTTTTTTTCCGGTAGTCAAAATTGGTTTCTCTTGCCTTCTCGAAAATATAGACTACCTGTAAATTTTCGCATTCAGTTCCTGTAATGCTGTTTACCCTGGAGGAATTTAAACTCTTAGGATCCACCAAGCTTCGCTTCCCATCTGCGCATGTGCCAAAACAGACCCTCCATATGTTACGACGATAGCCAGCCATCTACTTTTCCTCTCGATCTGTCATGGTGGTGACTCAAGAGGGGAGGTTGGGTGGGTACAGGTAGTGTATCTTTTCGATAAGGCAATAGAAACCAATTTTAACTGCCAGAAAAATTGGGGTTTTCTAGTTGCCGGCACGAAAATGTTTGCCCTTTTGCCCTTGACCTTGTCATCAGAGCGAAGCGTAGCCTATAACGAACACCAAATGGCAAAATGTTGGTTGGTTGGTTGCACTTTTGTAGTCAGGGTGGAGCCCAAACGAAAGGTCGGATTGGAATGAAATTTGATACATCGCTTGATACCACCAAAAGTATTGCTGAGCCAAAATTTGCCGTAAATCGAACAATTATTATGGAAGAAATTACAAATTTTCGAATTTATTTTTAACACTCACCCTTGTAAATTTAGAATCCTGAATAGTTAAGGAATTCCGACGAAGCATATATCATGATGGTGGTAATCAAGTAAACTTTAAAAAACACGGCAAATTAAATTTTGGTTGCTTCTTTCTAGCTGATAACCTTTTTCGACGTTACTCAATGAAATAATAACATTTCATTGTCGCATTTTAACCACTACTGGAACATCACAACCATAAAAAACAAAAGGGTCCTGTTAACGATACCTTAATATCATTTGAAAAAAAAAAAAAATGCTTGGAGGGGTTACCTTCAGCATAGCGTCGAAACTGGCATTTACACTAGCGGTGGGAATCCTGAATAAGAAATTTAAATCGTCGTATCACGGCGAAGCAATACATATAAAACGAAACAATACAGCAGACGACGTGTTTACACCACAGCACAAAACAACAACATGCCTGCGTCTAATAGTCTAAAGATTCCTCGTTGCCACGGCAACGTGTTGTCTCGATACCGTGGTGCATTAATGAATAGGCCTAATCTCAAACGCAGCTGTTACTTACCAAATAAAAATGACAACTAAACATTAAGCCTAAAAGCTAAAAATTAGGCCTAAAGGCTAACGTAGGCCAAGAGCTAACACTTTTGACCTACAATATTGTGATCGGTACTGTTAGATTATAATATGGTTTTTAAGATCGCTGTGGCTGCGCGTGATAGAGATGTGCGCCTCATTAATATCATTGGTGGCGTGATAGAAGTGTGCGCCTCATTAATATCATTGGTGGCGTTGTCGAATACTAGACCAGCAGCAGCATTGCCAACATGCTGAGTCTTTTGATTTTAATTTGAAATTATTGTTAAAAACTATCACTGCGCAGGGTAATTGGCTTCTGTAACACATCTCGACGCTTCGCGTTGTAGTTTTCTGTGCTCTCAACTGGGCTCTTCCCTGGCACTCAGTTTGCTCTGTGTTGGTTTCTTTGTTTTCTTTTTTCTCTGTATTGCTGGGATTTTCTCGTGTTAGCAAGTCAGTAGCAAGTAAGTAGGTTAGGCTTGAGCGCATGGTGTAATGGACCGCATAAGCTCAATAAGCTAAACTAAACTAGGGAAGGCACTTTGTGCAGCAGTAATTATTGTTGTAAGCAATATCAGAATTATTAGCAGCTGCAGCCCAACCAGCCGTGACAAACGTGCTGTTTTATTTTTGGTCGGCGGTGATGGCTTACATCTTTAGTGTCGGATGTGGAAAGAAGCTAAAAACAACTAAACAGACACTAAATAATGGAGCAAACGAAAGCCTATTAAAATAAATATGACAAAATAAGACAAAGGCGTGCAAATAACAGCAGTACGTTACACCTAAAGGGAAAAGCCCAAACTTAGCCGAGTAAGCATTTCTTCTAGACTTTTAAAGAGCATTAACAAGTATGGTACAGTCATTAAAATAAACACTAAATGTAAATTTGGAATTAAGGTCTGTCCGCTCCGCTTACAATAGGCCCAAAACCTGTTTCCTAGTAAGCTTTCATTTGGTCCTACTCCCATCTTTGTAGGTGCCTTGATTCAAGAGGAGTAAAGGTACATGCACATCATACGTCTTTTATGATGTAGAAATGTAGAGCATAATACCTTTTGTCTTTCTACACTGCAATTCACCCACCAATATACTTAAATTTCGTCGGATCAGAATTGAACAAATGTGTTGGTTTTGAGGAGATGTGGCTGAACCGATTCGCATTTAGCCCTTTTTTGGGCACAACCACACAAATTCGACGTGTGACACGTCGAATTAAAAATTAACCTTCGTAGATGTAGTATGTGCCAGAGGTGTGCGCTTCAACATTGTCGTAGGAAGCGGCATAGGGAGCCGCGGATGTTTTGAATCTTTTGATTATTGTGAAGTACTATCGTTACTGATGATTGTTTGGCTTGCAGTTAAATGCTTTATTATTTATATTTTAAATCTAGGAAAGATACTCTGCAATAAATATAAACTATGTCAGCATTATTGGCAGCAGCACTCTCTTTGCCATCTTAAAGTGGCACTATCATCGATTGAAAAGCGAACGAAAATACCTTGGCGCCATCTAGCAGTGGTGATATCGTTAATCTTTATGGCTTGCTTCCAGGTGCACGAGTACGTACCAAATTTTCACTCAATAATTAAGAAGGCTCGTGGCTTGTTTGTTGCGTTAAGAGAAATAGCGTTGTTCATTCTTATATGCTTGCTGCAAACAAGTGCTAATAGGTATAGCTAGATGTTGACAGATTCTGTAAACTTTCAATCGGTGATAGTGCCACTTTGGCCACAGCGGCTAACGTAGCATTTTACTTTTAGAACGTGGCAATTGTGGAAAGAGGCTGCATATAACGGAACAGAAACCATATCTGGAAGCAAACGAAAGCCTCTTAAAATTCATATGAAACGTAGCTTAGTCCTATCTAAAAAAAAAAAAGCTAAAATGTGAAAAGGACCAGCAAAGAGCTTCACACAAAAAGGCAAAAAGCTCAAACACGTAGCCGAGTATTGCATCTGCTCAGCCTACAGTAGACCCAAAGCCTGATAAGTTGCATCTTCGAATTTTCACTAAGCAGTGGATTTCGCTACCTTTTAAAACAGCCAAACAAGGCCAGTATACGAAGTAATTATTCCTTATGAGATGGAGTGGTCAGATAATTATAAGTGGAACCCCTGGCTCCATTCCCTCATCTAGGAATGCTCTCCTTGGCATGTTTATTTATACTAGCCACATCGTTAATTCGCTTCGCTCACTCCACTGGCTTCGATCCATGCTTCATGCAATTTCTTTGATTCCAAGAGCATCACAAAATCGATGCACTGATTATTTCGACGCAAACTAATTGCAATTGTTGCTCACAGTTCGTTCATCACATTCCTCAGCACGTCAGCATTTCACCTACATCCATTCAAAACATGCGATTTTGTTTGTTTGCACGTTTATATGTCTTCTCTTCCAGAAGTAATCCCCTACGAAGCTGAGAGATAAAAGATTGAGAGAGCAAAACGAAACACATATTGAAAAGGTTTAGTTTATACGTGGAAATGGTTCGCTTTGCTCACTCAATCCACGCACCTCCATGCTTCAGAAACACGAATATTTGGCACCCTTTTAAAACCAGACCTATGGGTCTCATTTTTCCATGCATCAAGTTAGTTGACACAAAACCAATTTTAAGATCTGTATATATAATGCTGCAAAATACGTCGTCCCTTTAGGTTATATTTAGCGTACATCATTTTTTGCGCGATTAGATCATGTCAGTATGTAACTAACAGCTTCAAGACAGTTTGTTCGTCACTAATTTTAACCCGTGCATGAACAAATTATAATGTCACGAACAAACATCATGAGGGTAAAAAAAAAAACTTTGACGTTATTTTTTTCAGGTTTTTTCGCGCATTTTAGGGTCATAATATCAAGTTACAGCGATGAAAATAGGCCTACCCGAAGCGCAATTTAATTATCTTTTATTTGGTGCTATTTCCATTTTTGTAGGTGCTTTTGGTTCAAGAGGAGTAGAGGTACAAATACACTTACACGCACATCATACGTTTTTAATGATGTAGATAAGGCAGTTTCCTCCAGCATTCGGGTTTGGGCTAGCATTAAAACAATGCCTTTATTCTCCTATGTACAGGAATTTGGTTTGCTTTTATGTATGAAAGCTTGCAGTTTATTTGGGTACAGAAAAACCACGATTTAATAATAATAATAATAATAATAATAACTAGCCACATCGCTCGCTTTGCTCGCTCCGTTGGCGTCGTCTCACTGCGCTCGAATAGGTTCCTTATAAATATAAGATTTAGATGATTGTTATTTTTTCACCATTCGTCTGCACATGTCATCCCGTATACTAACGCTTGTATTCAGCATGTGCTGATAGAATGATGAGGATAATAAAATATTGAAGGAAGCTGCGTGTGTTTATTGATTGTTACTCAGAACAACCAGTTATTAACTGACTTGTTCCTTGTTGGTTTACTGCCGCCTAACCATTGTTTATGGACGTTCTCGAAAAGCAAGAAAAAAAATTGGGTCAACAATCGTTGACGTCATGTATTGTGTGATTGTTGCTGATTGTTGAAAATGGTCATGTTTCGTTAATTTGGGGCATTTAGACCTAAATTTGAATTTAAGAATACGCCTAAGAGAAATTCGGAAAAATTGCCTTTCTTCCAAACCCTTTCTTCATTTTTTGAGGCCAATATTTCAAGAGGAGTAGAAGGGCACACATATAAATAAATAAATAAATCTATATATATATAAAAGGCTTGGGTGGCACTGAGCAAAATCATCAGATGTGTGTGCATAACAATCAGTAACAAACGTTTGTGTGTGCGTTACAATGTTTGTGCCCTGTAACAATCAGGAAGAGTTTTCAAAAATGGTTGAGAAACAATCAATGTCTGCACGATCGTTGCTGGGTTTATCGCACTTAAGTGTCCGAACGGACAAACAGTCAATTCAGCAACATAACAGCAGCATCCTCCATTGCAAAAAGACATTTACTTCCCTACGAAAACCAAACAACAGGGGTTCAAAGGGAGGGGGAGCGGCGACGGGGGTAGGGATATTCACACCACACAATGGGGAAATTCGGGGGGGAAGGAGTGGAGAGGGGAAAGACTACCAGTGAGTAGGCGCATGGGGGGAAATCTGACCATGCACCGGGAAAATGTGGTGAGAGGGGGCCGGGGGGGGGGGGGAGACAGATTGGGGGCGTCGAAGTTATTTTCATTTCGTGCTACCCAGTAAAGTATTTCACTTAGGTACGCGGGAACCGGCTAGACCGGCGTATGTTATGCCGGGAGTACAGCTAGTAAATAAATAAATAAACACACTGAACGATTTTAATTATGTTAGATTAGGCAGTGCCTCCTGCCGAAAACTGTCTGTCCGTAACACTCTATATGACATTTTCTAAAATTAAACTTACCAGTAATGACTAAACTAGCGACATAAGTGTTGGCCACAATTGCCCAAATAACGAACAGAGTTCGGAGACCATGAACTGAAGACAAGCCATTGTCGCTGGGAGTAAAATTCAAAATTTGTTTCGCACTTCGAGGCAGAGAAAAGCACAAAAGAACTTCCCAGAAAACACCTGGAAAAAAAAAACAGAGATATGTAAAATTGAACAAGACTCATTTTCTCTAGCACGTCACAGAGATTAATCAATGAGGGGAAGGCACCAAGAGAAATCATTTCATTCAACGTGACGCCGACAAATGTGAAATCGTCGAATCTGGTAGAAAGGACCGTCGCTGTGACGACGCTGGAATAATCTGGGCCGGGGTGGGTGGCAATATATGCCAATCGAGATGGCTAAAACTCGGAAGGGGGGCATAAACACAGGAGGGATGTAGAATATACTAGAAAAGGAGCGTAACCAAAATTCAGACTGTCGTACTAATATTATTGAAGTGGCACTATCAATGACTGAAACGCCTAGCGCCATTTAACACTTCCATCAAGCGAAGAAATGCACAACGATATTTCTTTTAACGAAACAAATAAGTCACGAACCACCTTATTGAGTGAAAATGTTGGAACGTCCTCATACACCTGGGAGCAATCTGTAAAGGGTAAAAATATCACTGCCGCTAGATGGCGCCACTGTATTTCGTATGATACTCAATCGGTGATAGTGCCACTTTAAGGACGGGTTGCCACCAAATAAAAGTAAGAAGAGGGTCTAGCATACTGATGGTCTGAGTTTCCATCCCCCCGAAGGAGGAGACTGGAGGGAGAGAGAGTCCGCGATCACATTGCAGTTTCCCGGAATGTGAAGGGAGGGCAGAATCGTGTTGAGAGGCCGGCAAAGGTGAAAGATCTGTGAGGTGATGTCGTGAAGGGACCGTGACCGTGTACCGTCCCCCTTCTGTAGATATACTACTGCAGTAGTGTTGTCTATGTGGACTTGAACTATATTGTTGGATATAATGTGGCGAAAAAACTGTAGGCCTAGGAGGACGGCTCGTAGCTCCAGCAGGCTGATGTGATCCAGCGGTGACACGGTCGCCTACGTGAGCTCCCCACCCTTGGAGAGAGCCATCTGTAAAAAAGTGAACGTGAGGGACCAGTTCGTGAAATGGGATCGTGGCTGTAAGATTGGAAACGTCCATCGACCAAAGCACCGTGTAAAAGGGGAATGTCGTAGTCAGGGAATGATGCGACTGGGACATCGTGGGCCATTCGTCGATGCGAAAATAATGGAGAGGCCATACCATCCATCGTCCGTAAGGGACGAGGAGGGCAAGAGAGTCCAGTGTGCCAATGAGAGAACTGAGATCGCGGAGGGAATAAGTTGGTTGTCGCAAGAAGTTGCGGATTCGATGCAGTACAGCAGAGACCCAGTTGTGAGATGGCATGACGGTTGCAGGAAGGAGATCGAAGTGTGCTCCAAGGCATTTGAAGGCCTGGGATGGGTACAGACATGATTTTGGAAGGTGGATGCTGAAGCCTAAGTGGTGCAGAAGTTTTAATTTGAAGTCTGTTGGCGATAAGATGTGAAACGTCGTGATGGGGTAGACGCCAATTGTCGAGATAAGCCTCCGCACGAATCTGATGCTGATGTAGATATGCGAGGACATGCTTGAGAACTGTCGTGAAGACTCGCGGAGTTGATTTGAGTCCGAAGGGAAGACAACGAAATCGCAGACCACACCGTTGTAAATAAAGCAAAAGAGGTGCCGGACACTGGCATGAAGAGGAATGTGAAGGTATGCGTCAGTAAGATCTACAGCAATCGTCCAGTCGCCTGGTAGGAGTGATGCTCGAATGGTTTCCAACGTTTCCATTTGAAAATGAGGGTTGTCGATAAACTGATTCACGGGTCAAAAATAAGGCGAAAATCTCCTGTCGTTTTTTGGACAAAGAAAAATGAGGGTATAGAACCCTGGTTGCTCCAGTTTGGGAGCAACACGAATCGCACGCTTTGCTAGGAGGTCGAAAACTTCGGCAGTGAGCAACACAGTCAGAGTTGGGGCTAAAGACCAAGGAGGGGACCGAAAAAGGGGGTGGATGTAAGCATGTTGGAAAGTAACCAGCAGAAACAATAGTGAGTACCACAGAATCCTGAGTTATTGATTGCCAAGCTGACAGGAAGTGTTGCAGTCGATCCCCCAACCGGGAGGTTGTAGTAGTAAATGTCAACGGTGACTCTTCAGTCGTCGCCTGGGACCGGCAGAGGGACGGCAGTATCGTCTATCTGGAGTGGTGCTGCGGCCATGAAGGCGTCCGCATCAGCGTCCCATGACCAAGGAAGGAAAGGGCTGACGATCCTGTCTGGGGGGGGGGGGGGGGGGATGATGAACCAAGACCGAGGTTCCGCAGTTATCGCTGTCACTGGGAGGTTTAGAACCGGGAAGCTT
>JAHWFP010075709.1:7988-19002 GCA_023313725.1 Lithobius niger
TGCATATAGTCCTTCATCAGAAGGAACTACTCCACGTCCTACTTTAGCTATTCTAAAGTAGGACGTGGAGTAGTTCCTTCTGATGAAGGACTATATGCAGACCAAAAATTAATAAATGTACCCCATTAATAAATGTACTGCATTGTAGACCCATGATGTGCTTGGATTTTGTCTGGTAGGCCTATTCTACAACAACATGTCAATTAGCTAAACATGTCATTAGCTAGGGCATGGTGTAGTGTGTACTGATGAAGAAGTCTATACATCGACCAAAACTTGAAACCTCATTACATTTACTGCAGTGCTGACTCGTGACATGGTGGGATTTTGTCTGTTACACAACAACTGTATTCCGACAAATTTTTAAAGTGTAGGCCTCCCTGCTCAGAGATGGACTAGGTCAGCCCAACCAGCCCTGGAAATGCTTTCCACTAGCTCAAGGTATATTGCAAATATTAATTGCCGATGAAAAGGGGACAAAATAATGAAATGCATTCAATAGAAAGTTTGTTTAATAAAATAACTCGTATTCTACCAAGTATAACTAAGGCTTATCCTTTTGTTGACTGAACTGCATTGGCTAAGCCAGGGAAAATTGTTAGCCAGGGACTAAAGACAGCTATAGGTGTGGGGGAGTGCTGATTGATATATAGCTCCAGTAGCAGGGCCAGGAGCTGAAGTATTTATCGGATATCAGTGTTGTACCCGACTTCAAAAGGGTACATTTTTTGAAATTCCAGAAGAACTTATTTAGCATTGTGACACATTTGGAGCGGATGGGGGACTACCCTCTGTTTCCCTGCCTTCCATACACCATTGCCAACCGATAGAGTAGTGTCAAGGACTTAAAAATGTGTCTGCGGTCAAGATTGCTATTGAATGAGATAACCTAAATTAAAGAATGCACAGTAAGCGTAGAATTTTGATAAAAGACCAGACTGAGCATAGGCTAATTGAACAAGAACACAGCTTAAATAGTTTTCGAAAATGCAAAATTTGCAAAACATTTTGGGGTTTTTGCACGACGTCAGCAAAGGAACATCATAAAATCACAAAATTAACAACACAGTTTAAACATGCTGTTGTCAAGACAAGTATAATTAACGTAAATATTGATATTTAATTAAATTAAGAACCTAAGTTTTCTTGGCTAGAAATGAGTCAGCATTGGGGGGTGGTGGGAGGGGGGGTGGGAGGAGACCTAACCATGCAAGTGCTGGTTCGAAGTGCGCAGCAGTTAAGGATGACTTCTTATCTTGGCATACTCGCAGGGTGAGGTCTTTTATTTGGCTCTCTAATACTGAGTATCAGGGTTCGTACAAGGCATTGAAATACTGGAAAAATTTGAAATTTCATACGGCACGCCTCCAGGCCTTGGAAAGTATGGAATCCTGACAAATTCTCAATTTAAGGCTGGAAAAGCATGGAAATTACGCTTACTGTAATTTTCAAGATTTAGAATTTGTGCATTTCAATTTTTATTAAACCTGTTTGTTACTTGGGTTTGAAGCCAGTTTTTCCTTATCTTATCAGACGACATTTGTTTAACAATAACATGCTGAATTACCAAAAAAAATCTAATTTAGCGCCACAATTGGAGTAGGTTACTGAGTGTGAAATATAGCGTGAAAAATAGATTTTCGGGGCCTGGAAAAGGCATGTAATTGGTTTAGATGAGGTTTACAAACCCTGTTACCTGTTTTGACCAGGAAAGCATAGGTTCTTAATTTTATATTACTATTTTATTTTGTTTGTGCCTCGGCAACAGCATGTTTAAATGGTGTTGTCAATTTTGGGATTTTGGGATGCTCCTGCCTTGCACTTGATAACGGGATGCAAAAAATCCTGACATGTGTAAATTTCGCTTTTTTGCGCATTATTTAGGTTAATTTTTGTTCAAGTTAGCGTTAAAGTTCTGCATTTTTATTTGTGGTCAGATTTCAACATTTTCTTTATTTTCTACATACGTAAGCCGAGGCCGGGTTGTGACTTGTTTGTTGTCTGTCATGGCAAGAGACGGAGTGCCATAAAACACATTTCTATACGTTAGGGCAGGTAAAGTTTAATTGTTTTTTTTAATGGGACATGTTACTGGCCCGTACAAAGTGAAACCGCACGTATCATCAGGAAACTTCTCGATTTCCAGATAAGCCAGTCCGCACCTGACCCGCCTCTTCACTGCTTTCATTGTGAGTGGAAGACCGCCTTAATCGTCAAATCACACATCCAAATTCTCCAATTCACCCTGATTGAAAATTAATTTTGTTTCCGGTGGAATTTTTTTGCTTTGAAATTGAAATGTCTTTCCTAGAAACTGAAATGCCTTGCAGTTGTCTACCGATAATATCAAACTTGACATATCAGTCACAAATGTCCAAAGTAGAGGCCGATCAAGCTTCTTTCAAATGAACCTGTACTTTTTTTATAGCGCCAAAATGGGAGAAACTATCGTCTCTAACATTGAAGATAGGGAAACTTTATTTTTTACCCTTTGCACGTCCAATGCAGAAATAATTTTTAACTATTGCTGCAGAAAAACCATATTGTATGTAGTGGTATCCAGGGGCGCCTCTACCATTAAAAAAGTGAGGGGGCCAAATTCCAGCAGTTGCATAAAATAACGGGAGGGAGTAGGGGCAAGAGCCACCCCCCCCCCCCAAAAAAAAATACGAGCCGAGAGGCATAGAAATCATTGGAAAATTCTAAATTCTCTATTTTCTTCAAACTGACAATAAAAATAAAGTGGTCGTACGTTTTCATAGAGTTGGCCACGATAAAGTATTGCCTGACTTATCATTCCAATATTTATCACATCTTTAATAAAATTAATGAACATTTCAGGTTGTATTATAAGACGTATAGAATGGACATCGCACATTGTTACTAAATTTAAATTACTTTTTAGAAGATTTAACTAATAACGCAAGTTTCACTTACGAAACTGGCACGTTGAATACACAGCTTTTTCTTTACGTAGTTTCGCTTAGTGCAAAGCAACTATCATGTTCAATTCGTGTGCTCCATCACGTTGCGTGCTTTTGTTCCGAATCTAGTGTTATTAATGTATTAATAAAAAACAGAAATTAAAATGCCAAAACAACGTTAAAATGAAGAGTTAACTAAAAAAAATTTCTATCTCCCGATTTCTTAAAACTGAGGGGGCTATTATTGGTCCCAGCAAAAAGTGGCTCCGGCGCCTATGGTGGTATCGTTGATTTCGTAAGCAAGAACTTTGTGATGGTCGTTATCACGAGTAAATTTAAACTTGTACCACACACAAATTAACGAATTCCGGACTTAGGTTGACTGATTTGCTAGCCTATCAATTCTATTATAAAAAGGCTGGCCAGACTCCCCATTCAGTAAGATTTTGGGACTGACATACTTGACTTCATTTCATAAATTTTGAAATTGTAATTAATAACCCCTTCCACTACAGATGTATGGCTAGAGGGGCCTTTTTTAAAAAGTGCCATACGTTCATTGGTTGGTCAAAAAATTCAACGCTCTCTTCGCTAAGTGACCAAGGATCTGAGAAATCGACTGTTCTTTGCTCGCTTCACTCCAGTTACTTAAGAACTGACTGGAAACTCGTTCTTCATAGCTGGACTGTTATTTTGTCTTTTTGTGTAAGCATTCCTTATGGCGTGGAATGGGTTTAAATTGGAGTGCATGACTTCTTATTGGAACCAACATACTTGTCATATTTTTGTTTTCTGATGGTTATAAATAAATACAAAGTAAGTCAGCGAACATAGCCTCCTTTTTTTTCTATTTAATAATTGCCTTTATCTGCTTTAGTACCTTATTCATCATCACTGCATATTCTGGAATTTCAACTAACTAGCCTAGCCAGTTTGAGCAGGAGTTACATAAAGGAGATCGCGTAGGGTTCAACGAGTGTCCATTGTAATATTGCTCCATGTTCCATCTCTCGTTCTGGACCGTGACCACATGCAGCCAGTTTTGGAACGACTGGTTGTAACAATTTCTGGGGTAACCAGTGACAGCGTCAGGGGTGGGCCATAACCCCCCACCCCCCAAAGATTTCATGACCCCCCTCCCTGCCAGCTCTCCCAAACACCAACACTCATGTCACCACCAGAAAACAAAATAATAAAAAATCTTGCAAGCTAAACTTGACATCAAATGAATAAACAGAGCTTTTATTTATTTTATTTTAGTTTATTTATTTTTTAGTAACTTGGCATTATAGGGGTAGCCAAATTAATATTGTGTGTTTATGGGACGTATTTTACAAATAAATTCTACTACATTGAAGCTTACGTTACGTTCCGGTTGGATTAAACGGAATAAAAGTCCCTAATGCGGTTGCCTTGAAAAAAATTCTAGGCCCACTCTTGTTTCCAGATGTGCCCTCTGTCGGCCCCCCAAACAATTCAGTCCTGACGCCGTCACTGGGGGGTAACCGACGTTAAAAAAATGTAGCCTATGTTTTAACCTAATAAATAAGTGAAAACGTATCTCTTGCTATGATTATGCATGCGGATATATGCCACATGTAATAGTGCTGAAACGACACTGTTGCGGGGAAGGAGATCATCTTTTGATGCCAAGGCAGACTGGGGTAGATATCACGGCGTGTTTCACCTCCTGGCTCAATGCCATTTCATGCACATGCCGGAAAGTTGACGCATTTTATTGTTCAACTGTCGTGGACACGGGATATGAAAGCCGTAGCTTCTCTCTCAGCTGAGCTTGTGACAAGGAATGGAATACGATGCAATAGCTGCACACATATCAGTTAATTACCTCAGGTAGTAGTAGTTATCCTTACCACACGGACCTAACTTAAGTCATAAGCATATTAAAAAACAAAGGTGCTAGCAAAGTTGAATGATGTATTTATGTTGGCATTAAAAAAGTTCAACGTGAGCTTCAATAAACAAGGAACTGAAGCAAGACCCCTTTAAAAAAGAAAACCGGACACACATTCCACAGAAGAGACCGTCTTCCTGCTTCACCATTTTCCTAGAATACTGTGCGAAGTATGTAACTTTCTTGGGAAGCCAGCTTTTACCCTAGTGCGCCCATCAAGGTGGTACCCACAGCCAGTTTTGACGAGGTTTAACTGTTAATGCAAAAAATTAACAGATAATTTATATTTCGAATGTCAAACAGAAACATGAAATTGCAAGCCCCTTGGGCTGGGCTGGCTGACTATTGTTTCTATTGCCTAATAGGAAGTATGCATTACTTGTACCCACCTTGAATCACCATCTTGACATTTCAAGAGAAAAAAAAGATGGCTTCTGGCCGCGACTCTTGACCTTTATATGGAGGAGTGTACTCACGCATGCGCTCTTGGTTTGCGCAGCTGGACGGCTTTGTACAACCAAAAAACCTCTAGGTAAAGGCAGCATTCCGGAAAGGAATACAAAAATTAACAGGTAATGTATCCTATTAGGTAATAGATACAAAATTCAGTCAGCCTAGCCCGAGGGGCCAGCAATTTCATGTTTTTGGGAATAAATTTCACAATTCTGCTACTCAAATTTATAACAAAAATTGTAAAAGTTTGGCAATTAGATGCTTATTCAATAAGTAAAATAGCTCTTAATGAGGCAAGAAATAAATAAATAAAGAGTAAGGCTTAAAACAAAGAACACTAGCTTGTCACCTGCATTAGCAAACAAATTTGGAAACCAGATTAAGGTTTTATCATACATTACTGTTAAATCGTGGGAATTCTTAATAAAAAAATGGAACTCTGTAGCAGCCAATTTTTTGATTAATGCGTAAAATTGTAAATATTCATGCATATGCTTGAATTTCATTTATTTTTTTTTCTATACAAACCGCCACACACTGAAAATGACACCTTTACATATTAAAAAAAACTACGTAATTTTCTTTCTGGACAGAATGGTTGGTAACCAATGGCAGGGCTGCCCACAGTGATGGAGGAGAGAAGAGGCGTGGGGGGGGGGAAGGAGGGGTTAATGCGAGGAGTGACTGCTATTTCCCATTTCAGGGGCAACACAAGGTCAATAGCAAAACAAAGCAAAAAAAAAAACATAATGTCAATGTCTTCATGCTACAAATACACCTGTTTTCCCCCAAATTGTACCATCCTTGCCCCCCTCCCAAAAAAACTTTTCATTCAGTCATACAGCATCGCAACCAAGAAGAATGGAGTATGATAACATGGTTCCCTTTCTTTAAGTTTCGTCTTCATTTTACGCATTGTGTTATCCCTGCCCCAACACACCCGATAGTATCTTGCTGTAAAACTGACAACTTAGGGATACCTTTTACCTTTTCCTTTACCTTTAAAATACGAATTTATTTATGGGTGGGTTGGGGGGAAGGTGTCCAATAGCGGTGGTTACCGTTGACCATTGCAATTCAAAATGTACACATCCCGAACAGTATCACAGAAAGTAGGTAGGTAATCCTCTTATTATGTTTTTCACACGTGGCATCAAAGAAATTTGCTCACCGATAAAGCATGTGGCTGTGGTTTTTTTCTTTTATTTCCATAGTCACTCTATGGATTTTTTGTTTCTTTTCATTACTCGCCTGTTCCATTATCCGTTATAGAAAAAAAAGCTGTAGGTTTATGAGAAAAAGACTGGCAGCAAGTTCACAAGCTGCAAATCTACCCACACAGCTGACTACTAAAAATAATTTAGAGTTAGTTTTGGCAGTAAACGTTACTATAAAAAAAACTACCAGCATTTAGATTGAGTATGTTGAATCGGCTCGAATTTGAAGTGGCTGGGTATATTTTCCCATAAGAGCAGAAAAGTTGGATTCAAAACTAGCTCAAGTGAAAAAATAACAGTGGGCTTTTTTTTCGTACAAATCTGGGTCAAACTTGGACATATAAACATGCCGAATTATAACGGTGTGATTGTTCAAGCTATAACAAAAAAAAAGGGGGGGGGGCAGTCAACAAAAAAAAATGCTGATTCGATGACTATCGCACTCCGACAGCAGCAGCACACAATGAGAAGTATGTGGGTTTACGCAGGGCAGCATAAGAATAGAAGATTTTACAAGGTACTACTTATTTTGGTGTGGTTTGGGCAAGGGCACAACACTTTTTTCCATTTATTATCAACTTCTGACTTGCACATCTTTATTTTTCTTTCTCAGGGACGCCCATGGTAAGGGAATGAATTCGAACAGCAAACTCTTCATAACATTTTATTTATTTTTTGGTGGGGGGAGGGGGGATTTTTTTTTTTATCAACAAGGTAACTTTTCATTATCCGGGGTGAAGAATTATTTTTTTCGGTGGGGATCGGGGGGCGGGATTCTAAATAGTCATTGGGCACACGTGACAGTTCAGTTCAGTCCTTTTGCTAAATCCCAAATGTTGGGGAGGAGTTAGGTTCGAAATAATAATTACGCACGGTATCGATCAGATGACATGTTCGTCAAGGTTCGAAATAATAATTACGCACGGTATCGATCAGATGACATGTTCGTCAACCGTCTTATTGTTGGGTGGGTGATAATTACTTTAATCGTGGCCCGTCACAATACTTGGGCTGGAATTCAACAAACTGATTATGAGATGGCTGCTCGTCATTACGCACGTGTTTTGCGTATCACAACAAACGATTACAACAAACGTAGATGGAACAAACTCCCATTTATTATTAGAATTCCACGAAGCTAATAACCAGGTCTACTTTGGAATAATTAACAGATTTTCGTCGGTAACATTTCAAATAACGTGCATTTGGTACTGTGTTAATGTCTGCAGTTCTCCAATAATTCGTATCATTAGTTCTATGTGTCCTTAGAAATCGAACGGTTTCGCTTTCAGATGGACGCACGTGCGCACTTGCCAGCTTCTTTCCGTTTTCGACTTCCGGAAATTAGTACCGCACGTTGACGGATCGTAGCGCAAAATAGTTCTAAAAACGGCCTATGCATAGCAGCGGCGAAGCTAGTATCGGAGTAAATGCACGCGCTCGCCGTTAGTACTGAGCGCGAGCGAAGAGTCACACTTTTGTGTGTCTTGATTTTCATTTGCTGTCTGTGTGACCTTTTTTTTTCCTGTGGGTTTATAAAGGCTGTGTTTCTCCTATTTCAGCTCACATTTTTTGTACACAGGCCGTACTTCACTGGAGTTTGCATTAGAGCTTAGCTTTTTACTTTGTTTTTTACACTACAGTTACATTGTTTTTTTGTTTCTTTTTGATAGCATCGTGTATAGCGCATTGCTGACACGCTAGCTTCGCTCGGCCCCCCCAGGCGAAGTAAAACAAAACTAATAAATAAATACATAAAAGGAAGACAATCACGATGTGTTGGTGTGCCTTTAGGGCATCCACTTAAGATAGTGCATACAAAACAACACAGGAAATGTTAATACGATTTATTGTTTTGTTTAGATCATGCGCGAGCGCAGCACCTAAATGAATATGTAAATTGTTGCTCTCATATCTCGTTAAAGGAATAACGCACTTGGTTGATGCATCGTAATGTATCATTTCGGAATATATGTCGGTTGGTTTTTGGCCATTACAGTCAGCCATTAACAGAATTGTGCTGTCAATGTAGTTTTCTTCTTTACATCCTGGTGAAACGGTGAAACTTCCTTCGTTTCTTTTGGTCACACTGTGAATTATTAGTCCTGTGTCGGTAATCATCAAACACACCGCCACTATCTGCAGATACGTTACGAAATTTTTCAGAAATTCCATAGTGACGTCTTGACGTAGTTCGGTTCATATGATTACATGCCTGAATGTCATACATTTAAATCCTATCTGCTAATACATTTTCTTTGCCAGGAGTGCATAAAGGACTGTAGAATATGAGCCACGATTATCCACTACAGCTTAAAATAGAATAGTTCCTTTTCTTAGTGTTGTTAAAACTGAATGATTATAGAGGGCGTGTGCTTCGGTTCCATAGGTTATTACATCCACAATCGCATTCGTCCTGTCCTTGGGGGTACACTACTTCCTTTTCTTTTTCTTCAACGTAATCGTTACCTATTGGAAATTGTTTTAGAAATGAACAATATCTATACTTTTTTTTGTGCTCTTCCAATGGGTCCTGTCCAGGTTGCCTATTATAGATGCGAGATTCGCGATATGAACACATGATCGATTCCGTAGCTTCAGTCATTTTATTGGCCGTGTCTCTACATCTAAAAAATCCAGCCTCAGCCATTTTGCGTGCATCCAAAGTTCCTTTGTGTTCCCACCTTCCCTCGTAGGTCTTCTCTCGTCCAGACGGTGTATACAGATTAATGGACATCTTGACACTAACTGTTACGGTTAGGTTGCTTCTCAGGCCTTATATACCCATTGCATGGGAGGGGTGAGGGAGGGTTGGAGCTTGAAAGCCACTGTTGTATTACTTTTTAGTTTGAAATGAACTATGTGTTGTAACGTGTCCATACACGTCAGAAACCGAAACTGACGCCATTTTGAGGCTTGAGCATCTTGACGTCACTTCCGGTTTACCATTCTAGGCCATTTGACCTGGTACGGTACACCTGAGGTCTCACTTCCGGCGCCGGCATGTACTCTGGTACACTACTTGCAACCCCTTCAGCCATCAACACTCCACTACCTACATCCTTTCGGCCACAAGAAACGTGAGGCTGCAATCCGTTACGGAGACCAACACTGCACCGCCTGCCCTCTTCCATCCTTACGGCCACGGCAAAGAAACGTAATGCTGCAACCCTTTTGGCTACCAACACTCCACCACCTGCATCCTTTCGGCCACAACAACGTAAGGCTACAATCACTTACGACAGCCTGCCCTCTCCCATCCTTATGGCCACAGCAAAGAAACGTAAGGTACAACCCTTTCGTCCTCCAACACTACACCACCGACCAAATGTAAAGCTACAACACACATTTGGAGTGAAGAGCGACGTCGGAAGCCATTAAAACGCCTTGCTGGCCTGACCCCACGTCTCGAGTGAAACTCAGAACATTTGCTGTCCACTGAAGTTCGTCTCATTCGTGGCTAAAACCCACATTGGAGTGAAGAGTGAAATCGGTTGCCATTTACACGCCCTGCAGTTCGTCTCGACAGTGGCCAACTCCATGCCTCAATTGAAACTAAAGACAACAGTTGCTGTCCTCATTGTTGCTCATCCCATCCGTAACTGGAATCCACGTTTGGAGTGAAGAGTGAAGTCGGTAGCCCTTAACACGCCTTGCTGCTCGTCTCGTCCGTGCCTGACTCCACGTCTCGAGTGAAACTCAAGACAGCAGTCGCTGCCCACTGAAGCTTGCCTCATTCGTGGCCTGAGCCCACGATGGAATAAAAGAATGAAATCGGAAGCCATTTACACGCCCTGCTGCTAGTCTCGACAGTGGCTGACCCCCACGTCTTAAGCGAAACTTAAGACAAAAGATGCGGTCCACACTGATGCTCGTCTCATTCACGACTAGAACTCACTTGTGGAGTGAAAAGTGTAGTCGGAAGCCATTTACACGCATTACTGTTCGTCTCGGCCGTGCCCTACCCTGACAACAATCGCTACCCACCGACACTCGTTTTATTCGTTGCTAGAACCCACATCTGGAATGTAGAGTGGAATCAGAAGACATTTACACCCACTGCGGTTCATTTCGACAGTGGCTGACCCCACGTCTCACTTAAAAATCAAGACATCAGTTGCTGTCCACAGATGCACATCTCATTCGTGGCCAAAACCCACGTTGTGAGTGAAGACAAAGTCAGAAGACGTTTGCCCTTCTTGCCGCTCGCCTCGACCGTAATTGACCCCACGTCTCGAGTGGAAACCAAAACAAAGCTGCTATCCACACTGATGCTCGCCTCATTCGTGGAAAACACCCACGTTTCGAGTAAAGAGTCAAGACAGAAGCCGTTTCCATCTCTCACGACTTCTCTCGTCCGCGGCCAGCCTCAAGTCTCAAGCAAAAAATCAAGACAACAGTGGCCGCCCACACTGCTGCTCGTCTTATCCGGGACTAAAACCCACGTTTCGAGTGTAGAGTCAAAACAGACGACGTTTTCACCTCCCCCAACTTGTCTCACTGCT
>JAHWFP010075709.1:20675-41846 GCA_023313725.1 Lithobius niger
GGGGGGGGGGGGGGAAGGTGTGGACAGAATGGGCATCGCAATGATCCCTTGCTCTCCCCACAAACTCAGTTTTTTTTTGCAATAAAATTAACCGAGGGCCTGCGAGGTTTTACATTTGATATACTATAACACGATACACATCATCGTGTTTTTTTTGTTTATATGACTTAAGCATTGAATCAGAAATAAATTATATAGCCTAGTCTGACATACATTAATGGCAGCTGAAGCTAAATTGGAGTAAATTAAATAAAGGTAGGTACAAATAGTGGTAAATAATATAACGGTAACTTTCGTTATTTCTAGTGTACGATTTTCACTGTTGGCTTATTACAATTAGGTTAGCGACACCCTATTTTGTCCGATTTGGTTAACCATACTATCGTGTAGTAGGCGTGTTATGTGTAAAGGATATAAATTACGGCAACCAGCCTACAACCAAATAAAGGACTTCTTTCAACCTCTAATACACAACCTATAAACATTGACAATCAAGAGATATAACTACCGTTATGTATAGTTGTTCACCCACAGTGTCCCACACGTTAAAATGGCAGCACACAATATGGATCATAGTTCCAATAATACCGCCAAGCGAAGCTCATGCGACGCGGTGAGCTGCTCTGAGTCACGTGACTGAGAGCGCCAATGAGACCACGTGATTTTGCCAATGGTGCCGAATAGGAGTAAGGTTTGTAAATACGCGAACCGGCAAAATGTTCTTATTATTGTCCGGTTGCCTTCAAATAATATTTAAAGTAAAGATAAAGCAGTTGATACAAATTGAAAAAATATTGTGATTTTTGTTCTTGGTCTGTAATGGGCACCATATTGAAATTAGTTAGCTATTTTTAAATTATGATTATTATCGTCAGATTTCCTTCAGATTTAGAACGTAGAAGACATAGTTGTTACCAACCACCTGAAACAATGAATGAGTCATCATCGCACGTGGTTTGTAATGGGTGACATTTTGAAATTATGCTTATTAATGTTCGGTTGCTTTTAAATTTAGAATGCAGATGAAATAGTCACTACCTCCTGAAACAATGAATGTGCCATCACCGCTTGTGGTCTGTAATGGACGCCATATTGAAATTAGTAAGCTATTTTAAAATTATGCTTGTAATCAACCGATTTCCTTTAAATTGATAACAGACAAAATATTCGATACTACCTGGACCAATGAATGTGTAATCATCGCTCGTGGTCTGTAATAAGCGCCATCTTGAAATTAGTCGACCATTTTTAAAATATGCTTATTATCGTGTCCAATTTCCTTCAAGTTTAGAAAGAACAAATAGTCATTACCACCTGAAACAATGAATGAGTCATCATTGCACGTGGTCTAGCCATAATGGGTGCCATTTTGAAATCATGCCTATTGTCTTCGGTTGCCTTCAAATTTATAACGTAGATGATAATCGATGACTCCTGAAACACTGAATGTGCCATCATCACTCGTGGTCAGTAATCGATGCCATATTGAAATTAGTCAGCCATTATGTCCGATTCCCTTCAAATTTAGAATGAAGACGAAATAATCGATACCACCTTGAAAATGCGAACCATCTTGAAAATGCTTATTATCATCCAATTTTCTTCAAATTTATAATATCGACGAAATTTTCTATACCACCTGAAACAATGAATGCGCCATCATTGATCGCGGTCTGTAATGAGTGGCATCTTGGAATTAGTCGGCTATTTTCAAAATTTACTTATTATCGTCCAATTTCCTTTAAATTTTGAACGAAGACGAAATGGACCTAAAAGAATGAGTGTACCATCATCGCTCGTGGTCTGTAAATGGGGCCATCTTGAAAATGCTTATTATCGTCCAATTTTCTTAAATTTAGAATGTAGACGAAATTGTCGATACCACCTGAAACAATGAATGTGCCATAATTGTTTGTGGTCTGTTATGGGCGTCATATTGAAAATAGTCAGCCATTTTGAACTTATACTTGTAATGCACCGATTTCCTTTAAATTTATAACGTAGAAAAAATATTCGATACCACCTGAAACAATGAAGGTGTAATCATCACTCGTGGACTGTAATGGGTGCTATTTTGAAATTATGTTTATTATTGTCAGTATATTATTGTCCGTACAAGAAATAGTTGTTACAACCACTTGAAAAAAAGTTATCGTCGCAAGTGGTCTGTAATGGGTACCATTTTGAAATTATGCTTTTTATCGTCTGGTTGCCTTAAAATTTAGAATGTAGATGAAAATAATCGATACCTCCTGAAACATTCAATGTACCATCATCGCTCATGGTCTGTAATTGACGCTATCTTGAAATTAGTCAGCCTTATTGAAATTATGATTGCAATCGACTAGTTTCCTTCAAATTTATAACGTAGACAAATAGAAGAGACCACCTGAAACAACGAATGTGTAATCATCGCTCGTGGTTTGTAATGGACGCCATTCGAAATTAGTCGGCCATTTTTAAAATATGCTTATTATCATCTAATTTCCTTCAAAATTAGAAGAAATAGTCGTTACCACCAGAAACAACGAATGAGTCATCATCGCACGTGGCCTGTAATGGGTGCCATTTTGAAATTAGTTGGGCTATTTTGAAATTATGCTTATTATCGACCTATTTCCTTCGAATTTAGAACATAGACGAAGTCGTCGTTACCACCTGAAACAATGAGAATCATCGCACATGGTCTGTAATGGTTGCCATTTTAAAATTATGCTTATTATCCGACTGCCTTCAAGTTTAGAACGTAGATGAAATAGTCAATACCTGCTAAAACAATGAAGGTGCCATCATTGCTCATTGTGTGTAATGGACGCCACATTGAAATTAGTCAGTCATTTTGAAATTACGTTTGTAATGAGCCGATTTACTTCAAATTTATAACTTAGACAAACTAGTCAATACCACCTGAAAGTGATATTATCGCTCGTGATCTGTAATGGGCGCCATCTTGAAGTTAGTCGGCCATTTTGAAATTATGCTTTTTATTGTCCAGTTTCCTTCAAATTTATGACGTAAACGAAGAAGTCAATAGAGTGTCATTATCGCTCCTGGTTTAATTGGACTATCTTGAATTTAGTCAGCGATTTTGAAATTATGCTTGTTATCGACCAATTTCCTCTAAGTTTAGAATATAAACAAAATAGTCTAAAACACCACCTGAAACAATGAATGTGCCAGCATCACTCTTGGTCTGCAATGGGCGCCATCTTGAAATTAGTCGGCCATTTAGAAAGTATGGTAATCATATTTCGATTTCATTCAAATTTAGAACATAGACGTAACAGTTGATACCAAATGAAACAAGGAATGTGTTGTCGTCGGTTTTAGTCCATAATGGGCACCATCTTGAAATTCAGCAGCCATTTTGAAATTGTTCCTATTATCGTCCAATTTCCATCAAATCTTTAACAAAGATGAATCAATTGATACCAGTTGAAACAACGATTGTCCCAATTTCCCTCTTGGTCTGTATCGGATGCCATCTTGTAATTAGTCAGCCATTTTGAAATTACGGTAATCATCGTCCTATTTCCATCAAATTTAGTATGTACACTTATAGTTAACACCAACTGAAATAATGAATGTGCCATCATCGCTTTTAGTCTTTAACGGAACTAGGCAGTCACATTAAAATAGCATTCAAAACACCAGGGTCCTCGTTAATACCTACATTTTAAGTTATAAATATTGAAAATCAATTGATTGCTTCCTTCTCTAGGTGAAAGCAAAATTTTCCCAACATAAAGAGAACAACAAGAAGAATATTCAAATAGTGTTCAAAAGGCCCTATACATACGTTTTAAGCTATATAACTTGAAATTCGGTACATTTTTTTTCAATTTCTAGTTGAAGGCAACGAGTCCTAACAAAAGCTACAACAACAAAAAATAACCGTGCTATGGAGGCTAAACGATTCTATTGTTGTCATTTACATTTTTAATGCATGGAACAGTTACAATGGCACCACAAATTCCGCATTTCGTTGGTCTATGTCAAATCTGGGGAAACTATATGGTTTCAATGTTTCAAATTCAAAAGAACAACAACAAGAATACAGTGGTCACATTAAAATAGCGCCACGTAAAATACATACCTACGTATTAAGCCATAAAACTTGAGCATCGGTTCATTGGTTTGATCGCCAGGAGTAATACAGCTGTTACGGGTCAGAATTTGGGCTAATCATGCACATCGAGCTAAGCCATGAAATTTGGTACACAAGTCAATTCTTAGCTGATAAATCGAGCTAGCTATGGAACCCCTCGAGATACCCCCAAAGGCCCCTTCCTGTGCCCCTAGCCCCTATCACACTTCCCTGTATAAGGTTATTGACCAACAAATTCTTGCTGATTGTACTAAAACATGAGTTGGTACACAAGTCATTCTTAGCATTACAAATTGAATTAGAATTTGTTGTTCATCAGTCTTATGAAGAGGACACAGGGAGGCACTGGGGGCCTTGTGAGTATCTGATGGGGTTCCGCATGTTGTTCGGTTTCTACTGCTACAATGCATGTTTTAGTATGTTCAGGAAGAATTTATTGGTCATTGATGCTTCATGGGGTGCACAGGGGGATGGACGCTGGGAGAGGCTTTAGTAGTAGTTCATGGGGGTCCATTGCTGGTTCGATTTCTACTGCTAAGAATGACCAGTGTACCATACTGCATGCTTTTAGTACGATCAACAAGATTTTTTCGGGTATCAACCTGGGAATAGGCCTTGGGGGATTTCATGGTAGTTCCATAGCTAGTTTGATTTGTACTGCTAGCAATGACTTGTGTACCAAATTTCATTCTTTTAGCACTACCTGCAAGAATCTGTTGCGGCCTCAGAGAGGGACACGTGGAACAATAATTTTTTGTTCACGCCTTAGGGAGGGGAGAGCTTGGAGTAGGGGGGGGATGGGGGACCTTGTAAATATTTCATAGGGGTTTCTTCGGTGGTTCGATGTGTACTGCTAACAATGACTTGTGTGCTACAATTCAAGCTTTCAGCCCCGTCAAGCATTAGGGAGGGTGCACAGGGGGCGCTGGGGGACCCTTTGTGGTATTTCATAGCGGTTACATGGCTGGTTTGATTTGTAATGCTAAGAATTACTTGTGTACCAAATTTCATTATTTTTGCTCGATCTGCAAGAATTTGTTGGTCAAACCCCAGTGAGATGGCATGGGGGTGCTTGGAGCCCTTCGGTAGATAAATCATGGGGGTGCCATGGCTGGTTAATGATTCGTAATGCTAAGAATGACTTGTGTCCCAAATTTCACATGTTTAGCTTGATCTGCAAGAATTTGTTGCCCAAGCCTCTAGGAGGGGACACAGGGGGATGTTGGGGGGCGGGGGGGGGCTTTGGGCATATTTCATGGAGGGTCCATGGCTGCTTCAATTTGTATTGCTAAGAAAGACTTGTTTGCCAAATTTCCTGCTTTTAGCTGGATTTACAAGAATTTGAGTACTCCACTTAATAATTTCTGCTCAGTGCTGGACAATAATAAACACTTTGCCGACGACAATACTGCAGTCACATTAAAATCGCATTCAAAATCCTTGGTCGTTGTTAATATTTAAATTTTTTAGGCTATAAAAATTGAAAATCGGTTCATTGGTTCGATCTCTAGGAGAGGGCAAAATTTCTAGCCTATTACGCTTACAGTCACAAGAATATTGTAGTCACATAAAAATAGCATTCAAAAGACCCTAGGCCATGTCCATACCTAGTTTAAACTATAAAACTTGAAAATCGGTTTAATGGTTTGAATCCAGTTGAGGGCAGAGAGACCCAACAAGAAAAAGAACAAGAACAAGAAATGAACATACTGTGGGCGTCGAACGGTTCGATTGTTGTCAATAAAATTTGTAATGGGGTGAACTAATTACGACACGACCTCAAATACCGAATTTCGTTGGTGTAAGTCAATTTTGGGCGAAATTGTAGGCGTTCAAAGTTTGATGTTTGATATGGAAGTTCATGCTGCGGCTTACGTAAGGACCACTGTCCTTGAATGCACTTTTTTCACTAGCTTCATATTTTTTCACTAAGACTTAGAGGCGTTACTTGAATTTTCGGTCGAAGTTTACTTGAGCTTGCACTAAATGTCACATGATTTCTACTAGCTATATACTTCCACTAAGATTTGGAGGCGCCACTTGAATTTACGGTCAGGATTTATTTAAGCCTGCACTGAACTTGAATTTACAGACCGGGTTTTCTAGAGCCTACACTGAGTGCCGCGTGTTTTAACAGAAATACATCACATTGGAATCATCGTTGATTCTTACTTAAAATTTCATTCCCAAGCCCTTGCTGCTGCTTGCAAAGCTATCAATTTTATTCTCATGTATATTAATTCAGTTAGTCCTTTTATGGTAAAACCAATTATTACATACCCATTCTGACCCATTCTTGAATACTGCATCCAAGCATGGAGACCATTTTATCAGAAATCTTCTCAACTTCTAGGAGGCACCTTTCGGTTTTTTACCAAACGTTCTGTCTGCTTTTCCCTACCACAAAGGGCTGGTCTTACTTCCTCAGTACACGCTTTGATTGGCGTGACCTCCTTTGGTTTTCAAGATTCTCCATGGCTACGATACTCTCTCATCTAACACCTTTTTCACCCTTGCCCACTCTAATATTACTCGTGGTTACAGCCTCAAACTGCTGCCCAATGTCTCAAAACTGACACAAGGGCGCTTTTTTCACAGAGTTGTCAGTCTGTGGAATGGACTGTCGCCACACATTGTCAGAGCCTCCAGTGTTGATAACTGGAAGTCTTCTTTTGACAAAATGCCTCCATTTTAAGTTTTGCTTGGGCACTTGGGGCTAATCAGCCATTGCCGTCACCGCCTTTAATATATTTTATTTTTTACTAGGTGTTTCCCCACGCTTTCTTTAGGCTATAGGAAGTGACGTCAATGGGTGAGGTAGACGGTTTACTTGACCGTCGTCAAGATGAACGATGGTTTATTCGAGGCAAGTTTAGTAGAAGGGAAGAAATGATGAGGGTATAACAGACATCTACCAAACAGGAAGTCGTGTGACCGGAAGTGACATCTTACAGGAAGTGCCGCCATTTTTCAAGATAGTTGATCCCACTGAACCGGAAGAGAGCATATAAAATTCAGGTGTGTAATGGTACATATTGCAGTACTTGGTGTTTAGTACAAACCTTTATGTAATGGGCGCTGTGAGCACAAGCATTTTCGCCACGCATCTTGATGTGGGCTGCGCAGCAATTTATACTAGGAAACAGGCTTTGGGCCTATTGTAGGCGGAGCAGATAAAAATTTATTTTAAATTTGTACTTACGCTCATTTTAATGACTGCAATACTTGCTAATGTTCCTTAAAAATCTGGTGCAATACTCGGTCGGCTAAGTTTGAGCTTTTTGCCGTTTGATGTAAAGCGCTTAGCTGGTCTTTTTCATATCTTGGCCTTTTTTGTAGGTAGGCATAAGCTACGTTTCATATTAATTTTAAGACGCTTTAGTTTGCTCCCACATTTAGTTTCTGTTGCTTTATTTGCAGCCTTTTCTACCATCGCCGCTATCTAAAGTTTAAAATGCTACGTTAGCCGCCGTGGTTAAGCTAGCAAAGAGCGTGCACCACCAAATGCCTGCATTATTTATAATTATTGCAGAGTTAAAATATTAATAATGAAGCATTTGACTTAAAGCCAAACAATCATCCGTAACGAGAGTATGTTACAATAATCAAAAAATTCAATAGATCCGCGGCCGTCCGCGGCTTACTACGCCGCCTCCTACCACAATGTTGAAGCGCACACCTCTGGAACATAGTACTTCATCTGCGAATGCTAATTTTTTTAAAGTTGGAATTGTCACAGTAGATCAAACGATGTTAGCTTGGATGGGAAGATAGCATTTAAACAGTTCTAAAGCGTTCAGAACTTTTAGGCCTAATTCTTAGCGATAACAGCAGATAAATTAAGCCTATTGCGTTCGAGGTTAAGCCTATACTTTCCTGGAACGCTGGATTGACAGTTTATTCATGAATAGCGCCGCTCACAGGTTACCCACAGACATGTTGATAAGCTTAAAACTGTAGTTTCCATAGCAACCAAGGAATCTTGAAATTATTATACAAAGCCATCGTATTATTCCGTGTTGCGATGTAAACACATTGTTTGCTATATGCTTTAGTTCTGTATAGTTTCCTGATGTAGCGACGATTTTAGGTTTCACATTTAGGATTCCCGTTGATAGTGTAACCACCTGGTTTGATCGCCATGTTGGGTAAATTCCTCCAAGCGTTGTTTTGCACATGAAATGAATTTAAGTCGTTAACGAATCCTTTTGTGTTTTCCATTTGCCTGCCTTTCTCTAATGGTTAATATGCGATAATGAAATGTGATTATTTCATTGAGTTACGTCGGAAAAAACGTTTAGCTATAAGGAAGCAACAATGATTTATTTTGACGGTTTTAAAAGTTCACTTGATCACCAGCAGAACAGTGTATGCATCGCTGGAATTCCTTAACTATTCAGGATTCCAAATATACAATGGCGAGTGTTAGATCGATAAATTAGAAAAATCGTAATTTCGTGGATTATAATTGATCAATTTATGGCAAATTCGAGATTATAAATACTTTTTGGATATCTAGCAACGTGGCAAATTTCATGGCAATCTGCTGTTTAGTTTGGGCTCCACCCAGACTACAAAAGTACAACCAACCAACCAACATTTTGCAATTCAGTGTCTGTTATAGGCTACGCTCCGCTCCGCTAATAATACATCTAACTCTATGGATTAGACAAGTTAGCCATCATGCAATGGCCTCACTGTGTTTTATTTAGTTAATTATACATTACATGGTGTCAGAATTAATTCGACGACGTCCACCTTTTGTGTAAAGTATCTCAAGAAGACACAGGTATTTCCTGAACTGTAAAATGGCTGTAAATCTAACGCAAATCCAACAATTCGAAGCAGGCGCGAATCCAGCAAAAGCATGGCGGCTCTGGCGTCAAGATTTCGAGGATTATCTTGAAGCACTGGAATACGACAGGAAGAGTGAAGGTACTCAACTAGTCTTGTTTCGTCATGTGTGCGGAGAGGAACTTAAGAAACAGTACGGGACGTACGAATTTGTACCACTGGATCAAGCCACAACAGCAATCTTGAAATAGGTGTTTTATAAGCTTGGAAAACGCTATGGAGGCTACCGAAGTGAAATTTTTGCTAGTTGTATACTCATTGAACAAATTGATGGGGAAAACTTTGATTCATATGTAAACAAACTGCAGACAGCTGTGATTGATTGCTATTAAGGCACAATGGCCGATCGCATGCTTCGCGACAAAATCATTCAACGATTGAACGACAAAGCCCTGCAGGAACGACTACTGAGAAAAAGTCGATTAAAGAAATTAACACTGCCCGAAGTTGTAGAACCTTGTAAAGAAGAAGATATTGTCAAAAGCACAAGTCAATGCGATGAGCCGCGAAACTATCGATGCAATTTCAAGTCGCGATAGTGGGTGGAACAAAATTGGCCGCCAGCCCAATCAGCAGTCCTTGAACAAAATGGTGGATACAGTCTGTGTTAGCACATCCAAGGCAGCGATAACGGAACTAATGTAAACAACCCGACGTGCATAAAATGTATTTGTACTCAACCCCCAAGACAGTGTCCGGCATTTGGAACCACTTGTTCAAAGTGTGCATTTAAAAATCACTGGGTGGGTCAGTGTAAAACAAAGATGAAACAGGCTGCCAGAGTCAATATGTTGGAAAATGACGAAATTAAAAGTGAGTATGAAAGTGCATATTTAGGAGAACTGAGGGTGATGCCTCTTACTGATCAGGAGAAAGGCATAAAAGAAAATGGTTGGTACCAGGAAGTCTTAGTCAATAGTTTAAATTAGACACTATAGCGGAAGTGAATGTGATCCCACTGTACATGCTGCTAATGGGAAACAATAAGCTAAAATACAACCAACCCAGCAACCAGTGCTAGATTACTGTGATAACCAAGTTCCATCGGCTGGTGAAGGTAGGTTAACCTGTGCAACACAGCTCAAAATTCAGGTTTGTAGTTACAAAGCTGCAAGCAACACCTTTTTTAGGCCTAAAAACGTGCATTGAACTTGGATTAATTCGATGAATGTATGAATTACAATATCAGCCAAGGGGGAATGACTCATAAAAGGGTACCACAAGTAAAAGCAATAAAGAACAGCAAAGGATGAGCCAATTACTGGATAACCAGAAAGTACACTTCACAGATGAGAGACTCACAGGCAAGACAACACCAGAACAAATAATGAAAGAATTTGAGATTGCTTTGAATACGTAGATCGCATTAAGGGAACTGTAAAAATAAGACTCAGTGGGGGCGCTACTTAACACATAGCTGGACCTTAAATTGTACCTCTGGCTCTTCATGTTAGAGAAAAATGATCTACAAAGAATGATCCAAAATGGAATCGTCGCAAAGGTAGACCACCCGACCGAGTGGGTCAACAACATGGTGATAATGGATTCGGTGGACAGACTACGCATCTGCTTAGACCCCAGAGCACTAAATAAAGCTATTCAAAGAGCACACTATCCAATAGCAAAAATAGAGAGACTGTTTCAGAGCTTACAAGACTGCAATTACTTTACTTTTCTGGATGGTAAAAGTGCATTCTGGCACGTCCCACTGGATGTAAAGTTGTCATTGCTGAAGATGTTCACCACACCGTGGGGACCTTATAGGTACCTCGTTCTACCATATGGTTTAAATTGTGCTGTGGAAGAATTCCAGCGATAGATGGAAGAAATCTTTGAAAGGGACCCACGACACAGCTATAGACTCAAAGTCAATTGAGGACCACTGTGACTTGCAAAGGAGTACGTTTTCCATTGCTAGGAAGGAGAATCTGAAATTCAACAAACAAAAACTACAATTGCCAAAATCCTCAATCACGTATTTGGGACACATAATCTCTGCAGAGGGCATAAAACCAGATCCGCATAAGGAATAGCAATAGCGGGATTTGACGCACCACAGTGACCAGTAGAGTTGCTACAATGCCTCGGTATGATGAATCATCAAGCGAAATTTGCACCTGTCCAATATGACTTATCCGGTGCGACAGCTGCTAAAGGCAGATACATCTTAGCTGCGAGATGCAAATATGCAGCAAGGATTTGATAAAATCAAGGAAATCTTGTTGGGAGCTCCATGCCTGAAAATCTTTGATCTAGAGTGTGAAGTTACTTTGTTCATCGCTCGGGCCAGTATGGTCTCGGAGCAGTGTTTTTTCAAGAGTTAAGACCTGTAGCCTATGGATCGGCTACGCACAAATTGAGAACGAATTGATTGCTGTGGTTTATTGGTTGGAATACTTTACCTATTACACATACAGCAGGAGACTGCACATGGAAACTGATCATCTAAGCATCTGTTAGGCTTAACTGAGAAGCCGCATCATACCATTTCACCAAGGCTGCACAGACTACTATTGAGACTAAATTACTATAACGTAAAGCTCACGTAAGTGCTAGGAAAACATTTAGTTATAGCTGATACACTATCTAGAGCCCCATTAAAGGATGCCAGTTTTAAAGAAGACCCAATCCCTGAACTTACTGCAAAAGTCTGTGCAATTGTAGAAGCATCAATCGGTAAATTAGTCGAGTTACGAGCTCAAACAGAAACTAATGAGATTTTACAAGAAGTTAAGCATGTTGTGAATGACTGGCCTCATCACAAAAAAATCAAGCTAGGGGTGAAGCAAGAGAATTTTGGCATTGCAAAGAAGAATTGTGTATCACAAGTGATGGTATGTTGTGTCGTGGTGAATGGCTGGTCGTGACAGCAGCAGCACAACAGGATGTTTTAAAGAGACTGCACACAGCACATCGTGTGATAGTTGCTATGCAAACTAAGGCTAGAGAATATGTTTATTGGCCACATTTAAACAAAGATGTCGAAGAATTTGTATCAAGGTGTTCCTTGTGTCACAAACACCAAAGAGCGAATCAGCAAAAACCATTGATCGATCAGGAATTGTCACAGCGGCTATAGCAAAAGGTTGGACGTGATTGTTTTACACTAAAGCAGAAGACTTATCTGCTAATGATTGACTACTTTTCCAAATACATCGAAGCAGTGCACAAGCATGGAACGAACGTTCAAGCTAAAATTGGTTGCATGAAATCAATATACGCGAGACATGGCATTCTAGAGGAATTGGTCAGCGACCAAGGTCTGCCATTCAACAATGGAAAAGGACGGAAGCACCAAATCCAAGGTGACATCCATGGCAACCGAAATTGTGGCCAACTCGCACTGCGTGAAGGGGTGTAGTGGGGGCTTTGGTTTGTTTACGTCTTCGTCCAGTGAAATGGGAACCACGAGCACCTGGCGGCCAGATATCGGAACCAATGATAATATCAGCAAAGTTACTGTCAACAGTGACACAGAACAATTTATAGGTTGGTTTAAAGGTGGTTTTAACAAGGCTTTGAATGTAGTCATTTTTGTGCTAACGTGAAGCCCGCCAACAAAGATTTTAGTAATTAGTTGCTGAGCATTAGGGGGCAGAACTTGGGCGTGGTCAAGGATGGTACACTAACAGTAGGTCGTTGAGTGGCCTACGATGGCAAAACAAGTCTATCGGCATTCCCCAGTTTAGAAACTGGAGAGCCAGTTTCATTGGTTCATGATTCTTTGCACGACTATTATTGAGACGATGATAGTCCCTCCATGAAAGTTCCATTCTAAAATCATCAATTTTGCTAATATTAGTTTCAGGAATGGCGACAGGAGCCCAAGGGCGAGGTAGGAGCGGTGCTTGTTTGTCTGGCACATTGGTCGGGGGAGAGTTAAGGCCAATTGAGGTAGCAGAGCGTGTGTGAGAAGTGTTACCAAAATTGACCGAAGAATTGACCGACTGACAAAGCAACTTTCGTGTATAGTGGCATCAACAGGATGTGGATGTGTTAAGTTGGTATCCGATTCAAGGGTATTTAAGGCGTTGATAAAAAGGAAGTAGAAACATGTGATTTTTAAGACAGCATGAGATACTAGGTTTATTTGTTTGTTTATTTTGTTTATTTTTTGTAAGCACTTTCTCTAAGACTCGTAATTATGAAGCTGTTTTAGACAGGATGAAATGAGTCATCTATTAAAAAGTTACGTGTAAATCTAACTGGAAACAAACGTCTTCTGTATGAAAATCTTCGAGCGTGTGTACTGCAATGGCCGAATCTTTTTCTATTTTGTAAGGAATGGCGAAAATGGTAGTTGTTGAATGCTCGTCCTTTATTTTAGTGATCAAACAGGTTTTCGTTCCTGCTCTACATTTAGCAACGAGTTCTGTGCTTGGATCGCTGCAGTATAAAATTGCTTTACGAATTAAACCAAAACTAGTACTTGTGAAGCTTGAAAAAGGTCCTGAATTTATGAACCAGTCGACTTCATTAACCAATGGACTTTTCATGCGGAAAGTGATTATTGTGAAACAATTTTTATGCACAAATTTCTTTGTAGCTGCATCACGTGGTAAAATTGGCTAACTAAGATTTTTAATCTTTGTGGCGTTGAAGTATTCCTTCTGGTCGTCGTGTATCAAGCAATTACTGTCGACGCATACATTAGAAGCAGCATCACTAGGTAAAATGGATTTGCTCAGATTTCTAATCAGCTGGTGAGTTGCATTGTAGTAAATTTTCTGGTCGTCCTGCAATAAACAATTCCTGTCGATGTACACTTTTGTTGCCACATCAGCAGCGTGCCATGGGAAAGCTATGTCCTTAATTTGCTTTTTCTTTGCATAAAAATTCCCGTCAGCCCCATCTTCGTACAAAGTATTTTTTTTCAATGCTAGAAACGGCAGAAGCCAACTAATCGACAAGAAGAGTAATGACTGGAAGCAATTCTGTTTTAAGTCTTTGAACGTCCATTGCCAGTGGACCAATATGAGAATAATTGATGGTATCTTCAGGTTCGTTAGCGGTTCCTACTTTAGTTAAATTCTTGCTTTGCATATCATAATTGTTTTCGGGGGTTAAAACATATCCCATTCCTGGCAGTCTTCTTGTTCCGATTCCCATCACTTCACCCCCCCCCCGTCCCCTCGTCCTTTTCAATGTGTGTTCAAATTTATTGACTGTAACTTTTTTAAATACACGAAATTTCAAAACTGTACTTCTCCTTCGATAAGGCTTTTTCTTTCAATATATATAATAATAGGAACAACCTCAAAATAAAAACCTCAAAAATGTTTCAACCAACCTGGCAAACCCATCTTTTGAATCTCTTGCAAAAGAACTTGTTGACAGTTAAAAACGAGAAAGGTAACAAAATTGACAACGATGTAAACTGACTGAGGATGACTACGAAGCATTGGGCTTATCACCGTCCCCTTCCGATGTGGATACTCCTTGTGAGAACACATTGGCAACCCCTCTCAATTTCATTCTTGCAGAATAGTCAACTCTAGCTCAAGCTCCTGTAGTGCGAATTCCTCCCGAGACCAAAACCGAATACGCAACTACGAGCAATATGCAATACAAGCTAGACACATTTCTACCCCACCTGAACATTTAACCTAGTCACTCTAAGGTCCCTCGATAGTTTGTTACCTGGACAGAATACTGGTCAAACAGCTAAAGTTTTCTTGATAAGTTTTTCGAAAATACCAAGGAGACTGACCCAGTATTTGGCTACAGTATGACAATAAAAAAGGCGAGCTCACCTTAGGTAATAAAGTGGTTAAAATTTTTGAGAATGACATTGAGGTCGAGTATGTGGGAAGACACGGGCTTTGGAATTTGCTAGTTTTCGAAGATTTGAAAGAAACCTCCTATGCACCAAAAGTTAAACCAGCTTATGCGGCCATGTCAAAAAACTACTCATGCCATTTATCAAAACAATGACCCAGTCACCCGTAAACCCAAGTCCAATCGAAGCGCCAAGTACACAATGATTATTGCGCCGATTTGGGAGGACATGACATGAAAGAAAAAAGGGATGGGGATGATTAAAAAAGCGAGTTATTCAAGCAGAATTGATTATAAATATTACGACGATCCCAATGACTTGATAAAGGCACTCGGGCTTTTGTATAAATCTACTTTGGCCGTCACGATGGACGTAGAAACGAGGTGGTCGACATCTTATCAGAGAAACAGCAAAGACAAATCGTAACAGCTCAGGGAAAAATTGTGGTTTATCAAAATTTAGGGTTAGATAAAAAAAATGTATATAAAACAAAGAACCATGGAAGAAATATCAAGATAAGGTACTGCGTCAAATGTGAACGTCACACTTCTCACGGGCCAGAGCCGTCTGTTATTATAACCTCAAAAAATAACCAACATAAGGAAGTTGTATTTTGTGAGGTGCACAGGACAAAAAGACCTTCGTTTATCAAGTCTGGGAAAGGAATCGTAAACAAAATCAAAGATAATTTGCCAGTAAAATTGCATTTACTGGGCTACCAATACTATGGCCCAGGAACCAAACTGGAAAAATGGTTGGCTCGAGGAGATCCAGGAATTAATAAACTTGATGAAGCGTGCAAGAAACATGATGTAGCTTAACTCAGAGAGCTCGGGTTAAAAAATCGGCATGCCACGGATGAAGTTCTAATTTCCAAAGCTCAAAGAGTGAGATACTTCTCTGGCATGGAGGGAAAAACTAGCCTCTTTGATCGTTAAGAAAATAATGAAAACAAAACTAAGGTTTGGAATGGGAAATAAAAAAGGCTTAACTCGTAAAAGAAATTCACAAGCTAACGCGAAAAAGTTTTCCAATAGGGAAAGTGATTCCCCTGGGCCTGGATGATCTATGGCAGGCTGACTTGGTGGAAATGATACGTTATCTGTTCCTTGGATTTGTTGTTGTGTGCACCTTTCGTGCACACAGTATTTGAATGTCATCCTTTGCCATTTTGTGGTGTTAAACATCATTGCTCTGATTCGTTGTGACAGGGTGCATCTTGCACCTATCAGTTATTGTCAGCCAATAGTAACAAGCCATGTGACTTAACATAAGTTATAAATGTATGTGCCTAGCTCATAATAAATAACCAGTTACTAGACGTCAACACGAGTGTTTGTGCCCTTCCTTTTAGTTAGGGTAAGTTGCTTTGAGCAACCCAAGTACATATCAACTGGCGACGAGGGTCATGGCTATGGCCTATACCTCTGCACTTTGTTATGCTTAAATTTCCCCTGCAGCTTCGAACTTTCTGCTCCGAGTTTGAGGTAAGCTTGAATTTCGGTTATTTGGCAAATAACTGTAGTCATGCGCTGGGGGATAATTAAGTAACCTTGTTCAATTTGAAACAGTTTTCGTTTCACTTGTTTCACTGGTGATTGTGTTGGTGCAATTTCTGACTAAATATAGTTTACTGTCAGAATTACCTGTTGTAGTATTTTTGCTACTAATTTTTCTGTGTATTTCATATGTTGTAGCTAGTTTCGTAATTTAGTTTAAAGGCTGTGTCGAGGCGACGCCTTGCGACTTCCTATGCTTGACTATACTGGCTAGGGATGTCGGAAAATCGCAGCCGAAATTAGCGTATTTCTGTGAAATTTGCCATGCACAGATTAAGCTTGGGGTTCTGAAGTTAACTAGTTAATAACTTTATTACTTATTTTGATGTGCAAACGGCTTTCTAGCTCTTTTTGCTTACCGTGTTGTTCTCTGGGTGTCTAAAACTGCCCAGTAAACTTGGTATTTTGACTAGTATGTTTGTAACTAGTAAGCTTGAAAATTTAACGTTTTAAATTGAAGCCTATAGACGTATAGTGTCTGAATTTTGCGTTGAATGATTTGTCATTTTTGTTGGCTTAATTGCCTGGTTTAGATAAGTTTAATGGTCAATTGCTTATTGTGCTTGTTATTTGAAAACAAAGTTAGCTTGTCAATTAGCTTAGGCCATAAATTTGAATGCTACTTGTGTGAGTAAAATTTTAAAAATCCTAAAAACTGTAGTTGCAGGTTGTTTAACGATTGTTTTAGGTATATTTAGTGCTAATTAAGTTTTGTCAAATAAAAGGCCTTTTGATAAAATTAATTTAGCTTTGTTAATAAGCTCAGTTTAAAATGCCTGGTGGCACTGAAGCTGTCAAACCTAACGGTTTGTTTGATACTTATGAACCAATTAAGCATTCTTGGTCTATGTACATTTTGCGATTTGGTTGTTTTCTTAAAGCAAAGAAAATTAAAGATGAAGATTGTTGCGACATATTATTAGCTAGTGTTGGGGATGCAATGTTTCAAAAAATTGTTCGAATTATCGATCTACAACCGTTACGTATGACGCTTTAATTAAAGCAGTAGAAACATCTATTGAACCAGCACCTAGCACAATATCAGTAAGGCTCAGGTTTAACAAGAGGTCACAGAAACCAAACGAATCAATAGCAGAGTATGTTGATGCTTTAAAAGAATTAACCAACCATTGTGGTTATGATGATATTTTAGCAGGAAAAATTGAAGATGAAATGATCCGGGATCGAATTGTTGGTGGTGTTCACAGCTCAATTATACAACGAGAGCTGATTAAGAAAACCTTGGATTTAAAAACTACAGTTGAATTAGCACTTTCTTTGGAAGCAGCTGAACTAAACCAACAAGAATTAAAAACCAGCGCTAGTAGTGTAAATTTTGTTAAAACTAAAAAGAAAGGTAAAAATAGTTATCAGCAAGGTAAACCATCCTCTTCGAGTTCTAAAGATATGGTTTGTTTCTGTTGTGGTTTTAAGGGACACGGTAGAGCCCGTTGCCGCTTTAAAGACTACACCTGTGGCCGTTGCCTTGTCAAAGGACATTTAAAGGCAGTTTGCTCGCAAAACAAAACACGTAAACAGAATACTCAGTCATCAGAGTCTAAAACCCGTCCTAAGAAAAGCACTGGCAAGAAGTTTAAATATGGCTACAAGCAGAACAAAGCACATTTTTTGAACAAAATGAAGAATCTGAGTGTAGCACACCGGATGAAAGTTCCAGTGATCATGAAAGTAGTGACGAATCTGTTGATTACTTAGAGAACAATACGGTGTGCATTAATTCGCTTAAAGCTGAAAGATGGTCTGTCGAGTGCGACATCAATGGTGTAAAGTTGCCATTAGACGCTGATTGTGGCTGTGATACTACAATTTTACCACTAAGTTGGTATCACACATATTTTAAAGACTGTAAATTGTTAAAACCAATTATTTTTGTCAAGTCATGGACTGGTCAGGTAGATAAAGTTTTTGGTGCCATTAAAGTTAAAGTGCAAATTGGTGAAAGAGTTGAGCAGGTTCAGGCTTTAATTGCTAATAAAGAACTTCAGCCTTTGATGGGAAAGGACTGGTTGGCAATTTTTGATTTTGATTTGAAACAGTTTTACCCACTAGTCTTAAACAAAATTAGACTGCTTCAGGAATTTGAAGCACTTGAGGTTAAAAGAACTGTTGTTACACCCGAGGCTTTAACGGCAAAGTTTCCTGAACTGTTCAAGCCAGGGTTAGGATGTTTAAGAACTTTAAAGAAAAAATCAAATTGAAGCCTAATGCTGTTCCTGTTTTTCGTAAAGTTATACCGATTCCACTGGCACTTATTGATAAGGTTAATGACGAGATTAGACGCTTGGTGTCCCTTGGAGTTTTGGAGCCGGTAAGTACCAGCAGGTGGGCCATGCCCATTGTGGTGGTCCATAAAGCAGGTGGTGGTATTCGAATTGTTGGTGATTATAATACTACCGTTAATCCGCAGCTCGAAATTGACCATTACCCGGTTCCCACTGCTGCTGAGTTGTTTGGCAAGCTTTCTGGAAGTGTTACTTTCAGTCTAATTGACCTTAAGGATGCATTCCTTCAGATGGAGCTAGATTCAGAATCGCAGGAAGCACTTGTGATTAATACGCCCCTTGGATTGTTTAAATTTTTAAGATGTCCATTTGGGTTGGCTAGCAGCCCAGGTATCTTCCAAAGATTAATGGTTAGCATCAGGAATTAGTAATTGTGAACCATTTTATGACGATATTCTCGTCAGTGGGCAGGGTGCTCAACATGATGACAATCTTGACAAATTGTTGTCTGCCTTGCAAAATTCTGGAGCCCGGCTTGGTCTGGAGAAGTGTAGAATTGGCCAATCTGAACTGAAATATTTAGGACATAAAATTGATTCGGAAGGTTTGACAAACTTACCAGAGGTCATTGAGGCAGTGATGAATGCTCCTAATCCTAGAAATATATCTGAGTTGCAAAGTTTTCTCGGTTTTATTAATCAATATGCAAAATACCTGCCAAATTTGGCTCATGAATTGATTCCCATAACCAAATTACTTAGTCCCAAGCAAAAGTGGGTTTGGGGCCCTTCTTGCGATGCAGCTATGACTAAAATAAAACAGTTGTTCAAAACTTCCAATGTTTTAGTTCACTACAATCCCAAATATAAGCTAAAACTGGCCACAGATGCAAGTCCCTATGGTCTAGGTTCGTGTTTGATGCATACCCTACCAAATGGCCAAGATAAACCTATTGCGTTTGCTTCAAGGAAGCTCACAAAAGCAGAGCAAAATTATTCTCATTTTGATAAAGAAGCGCTTGGAGTTTCTTGGGGAGTGGAAAAATTCCATCAATAGTTGTATTCGAATCATTTCACTCTCCAAACAGACCAGAAAGCTCTTATTTGGATTTTTTGTCCAAAAAATGGAATACCTCAAATGGCTGCGAGCCATGTGCAGCGTTATGCACTTCAGTTAAATGGCTACTCGTATACATTAGAACATGTGCCTGGAAAATACAACTTAACACCTGATATGTTGTCTCGTTTGCCACTTGAAAATACTGCTGAGGATTCGGATGATGAAACTTCTTTCAAAGTGCTTTTTGCACAGTCCATTGAATCCTTACCAGTACTTAATAGTACCCTAGTTAAGGCAATTATGAAAGATCTTGTTCTCGTGCGAATTTTGAGGTATGTCAAGCATGGCTGGCCCGAAAAAACAGAAGAGGCTGAATAAAAGCCGTATTTTTTACGAAAACATGAAATATCTGTTGAGTACGAAACCCTGTTTTGGGGTTTGCGTGTAATCTTGCCTACCAGCCTGCGCGACAGAATACTGCAAGATCTGCACGTCGGACACTTAGGAATTGTCAAGATAAAATCTTTAGCACGAGGTAAATGTTGGTGGCCTAATATTGATGCTGACCTAGAGGCTAAAGTTAAACGTTGTACTGCTTGCCAAGAGCTGAAAGGTGAAAACCACCTGGTCCAAAACATTCTTGGGAGTATCCCCTTAAGCCTATGGACAGAATTCATTCTGATTTTGGCGTTGTTGAAGGTTTAACTTTCATTGTTATTGTTGATGCGCATAGCAAATTCCCGTTTGTAAAATTTATGAAGAAAACTACATCTGATAAAGTTATCGAAGTTTTTGAACAGTATATGGCCGAATTCGGGCAAATGAAAACGCTCGTTTCAGACAATGGGCCGCAATGGATGAGTAGCTCGTTTCAAACTTTTGTTAAAACACTGGGAATTACGCATCTAACATGTGCGCCTTACGACCCTAAGCAGAATGGATTTGGCAAAGTTTATATTCGTGAGTTCAAAAAGGCTTTCAAAGCAGCACACAGTGAAGGTAAAACTATTAAAAGATCTTTAAATGAGTTCCATATTGCAAGCAGAAATTGTCCCATCACAGTTACAGGTGAAATGCCTACTAAATTATTTTTTTGGTAGAGAAATTCGAACTTGCCTAGACTTGCTAAAACCCGATTTACAGCAGAAAATAAAAATAAAGCAGGATAAAATAAACTCAAGTTCCGGACACAAAAAGCATGAAGTGTTTCAAGAATTATCGCCTATCTGGACTAGAGACTATACCGTTAGCAAGAGGCTTTGGCAACAAGCAGCGATATTTAAATGTTTGGACCATTCAAACTACGAAGTACTCACGGAAAGTGGTTTAAAACTATGCCGTAACATATCGCAAATTCGCGAACTTTTACCCAATGAAACGATAAATCCCGATGGCTCTCCACACAAGAACACGCAAAATTCGAATAATGCCGATTTTCCAAACTCAGTTCTGGCTCAATCTCCAAACCACGTGAGTCGGAAGTCAAGAAGGCAGTCGATCGTGTTTACATCACCCAATCAGGCTGAGAGAAACAAAACATTGCCTAAGAAGGGCGTCACCTCTCTCGTT
>JAHWFP010075709.1:58914-71547 GCA_023313725.1 Lithobius niger
CCCCCCCCCCCCCCCCCCCCCCCCCCCTAGTAAGTATTTAAAGTATTCAATTTTATTGTCTGTGTTTCAAAATATAGAACTGCTTTATAAAACCATTCGTGAATTAATTTGCTTTTATTTTGTTGCGTAATAAGGAATTCTAGCTTATGAAAGTGTTGACAATGTTTAATCACCTTGCATGGCATCCATATATCACACTTTAGTGTGGTGATATTCATATCACCACAGTATCACCACACTAAAGTGTGGCGATATGAATATCATCCACTGTAAAGTGTGGTGATATGGGATATATCGCTGTGCGCTTTTAGCATTGTGAAAGGTAGGGACCGTACGATAAACTCTTATATCATGGCGGGGTATGGGGGGTTTTTGGCCCCCCCCCCCCCCCCCAGAAGTTGAGGCGTATTTTAGAAATTTTGACTCCTAAAAGTCCCATTTTTGAGGTCCAAAATGGCTTTTTCTTCCAGTGTGGTAAGTGTGTTTTTGACCCCCCCCCCTTTTTGGGGGAATCTGGAGAGAGGGTGACATAATTCATGACTACCTCCCCCCTTTGGCGATAAATAATGACCGGTTCCCTAACTGGTGCTGATAAAAAGTAGGAAGGGAATGTAAAAAAAAATACTACAAACGCACAACCCATTACACAGTAGGTGTATTTTATTACGACAAACTACAGTATCGGGTTCCTTCGAAAATTGACCCTACTGCCTGGATGGAGTAACTCAAAATCTCGAGACCGCGTTTATTAACTCCCTAGTAGTGAAGTGATAGTGTATACTAATGCTTGATCAGGAGCGCCACGGTTGACTATTTTGAGTTACTCCATGTTCCAAGAGAAACCTCAGTAACTCTATTGGGGTCAATTTTAGAAGGCACCCATTGACTGTCGTTTGATAGATGTGTGTTCAACATGATGTATCTTAGTCAGCCAAATGCAGCGCGGCAAAACAGTACGGGAAGCACCTACTACACAGAAATAGAGCATATAAACTACAGCATCCTCAGCGGCAAGCGGCTTGTTACCCTTAGCAACAATAAGCAGGAAAGGCGATTGTGTGGACAGGCGGGAGGAAGGGAAGAGCACGCTCCATAGCAGCATGATAGCAGCTGCAGCAGCTAGCCTCGTTAAAGCGGGCCTACAGAGTTTATGCTTTATCAGAAATGAAAAAAATAAAAATGGTTTTAATTTAAATAAAATGACGGTTTTAGAATAAAAAATGAAATATCAATTAGTTTATTCTTTACATAGGAAAAGTATTTTCCCGGTTGAACGCCACCCTGGCAAAAGAAGCTTGTTTCACGTACGGGTCATGGAGTCGGTGGTTCTTTGTCGAGTATTAGAGGCTCACCTTTACCAGGTAAGGAGCCTTCGTTTCGGAGGAGGCGAGTTGAGAGGGTGGTTGATTGGCCGAATAGATAGCGAGGTTTGAAGTCACGATCTCGTAAGGCGAAACCGAAACCTGACTTTTAGCCTCGGTTGGTGACGGGAGCGTCATATGACTGTGTTGGCTTGTAGAGGAAACAGTCGGAGACTGTGTCTTCTACCATCTTGCCGATGTGGGGTCGTCGCAATTTTCGTCAATGAAATGTTTTCGTTTCAGAGACGAAAGAGGGGTTTGGGCCGGAGCTTGACGGTGAGGTGGCTTGTTTCCAATTGGAGCCATTGAGGTGACAGGGTGATCGTCTGACAGCTTGAGCTTCTTGGTTATTTGATACAAAAGCTGAGATGTACATTTTCTGCTTTCTTGGCTGGTGGTTGAAGCTACCCAGTCCCGAGTGTGAGCTCAGCGTGCTGATGATGTGCAGGATGGTGGCGGCATCGGGTTTCGTTTGTGTGCTTTCAGATGGCAGATTCAACGAGCAAGTTGACTTCACTTTGGGTCACACTTTGGCCTCTCCGAGACGAATTGGACGAAAAATTCAATGGCGAGATGAGAATGCAGCAGCCCGATGATAGTTCTTTTTCGTCTCACGGTAGGATTCTTTCGCAGATCGGAGTTCTTTTCCAATTTCAGAAAGGTCTGGAGATTCATAGCGAGGGGTCCGTAGACCAGCTTGGAGCAGAGACGCATTTAAGTTCGGATCCGAAGGGGCGCCAACGCTGTCGGTTTCCAGGCAGCAAGGTCGAGGACCGAAAACCATCGGTCGCCGAGGACAAAAGCCATCGGTCGCCGAGGACGAAAGCTTGAGCAGTAGTATGAGAGAAAGTGGCAGTCGAAGCAGTGGCTTCAGGTGCTGCGGCCATCTTCGGATGGGGAAGAATCCAAATTCAAAAACGAAAGGTCGGGAAACGAGAATCGAGGTGACGCAAGGCAACCTCTGGAGGAAAATGAATGACGAAAGCGTTCACGCTCTCTCTTTTATAGAGGAGGACTGAGCCGCGGATGCGCAGTAGGGCTTGCAAGCAGGCGGCTACATACAGACAAGAAACCTCCAGGGAAACGACATTGAGGATCAATGCAATGCTAAAATTAACAGGTTAAGATGTTTTCCAGGGCAAAAAGAAAGATTTTTTTCGTTGTTCAAAATGGGTCTTTTCATCATTTCAAAAGCTTCAAAATTCCAGAAAATACGAAAAGTTGACTAAGTGGATTTATAGCGTTGCCCTTAGATCCCCTTGCTGGTTGTCTGAAAAAGTAATTTTTAATTTGAAAAATAGAAATTAGGCCTATTACATTGCAAATATTATTTTAATTATTTAATCATTTATCTAAAACTCGCTACTTGCCTTTCTACGAAATTTGCTTTTCGTCCTGAGATCTTAGCACCTCGTTTCTTTAACTCAATTTTTAGTTTCACGACGGTAAAACTCCTTGAGGAGTTCATATTTAAACAACGTTAGCGGCGCCCACGTGGGAGAGACCCGGAAGCCCGATCGATTGGACGTCTCTCTGGCGGCGGGAGAAAGAGTTATTTCTGCACGCATCCTCATCCCTCCCCCCCACCGGTTGAGATGGAGAGCAGACGGGAGGTATTAAAACACTCATTGTAGCCCATCCTCTAGGAGGAGAGCAGGTGGAGGTAGTATACGTAGCCAAATGCATGTAGCAAAAGGCAGGTAGCCACATACACAGTGAGGCAGTCAAATAAAATGTGCCCTTGGCTACCAAGGAAAAAGGGGTTATGTTTGTTCTCCTATTGCAAATACCCACTACTGGTGGCGAAGATTTGAAACGACGGTTTTTTTTTATCTCGAAACATTAAACTGGTGTTTAATGGTGTTTAATAGTAAATACTGATTCAACAGAAAGTTAGAAAATTATGCAGACAGCTTGGGTTTTATGGACTGGCCCTGTTTCGTGATGTGGGCAAAGGATTTTAAAACTGAAATTATGCCTAGACGTTGTTTATTTTGATATATGCACAATGGTTTTCGAATCTTTTTAATAGGATTTTCTTGTGTTTAGGAGCTACAAAATAAGAGCTGCTAAGGTTTGTGTGGTGGAACCAACTTCAAAGCAACGTATCATCTCTGGAATGGATTAATGACATTATCAGAGGACACGAAATAAAAAAAAACCTCAATCCTTCACGATACCGAATCACTTCTTCGCGACCAGTTTGAGAAGCTATGAAATAAAATGTTGTACCAAACCCGAAAGAAGGAGGTTCTGGTGTAATGTGGTAAAGCAACACAAAATGATGCAATTGCTTGCGCAAGGCTGTGTATTTAAAGCTTGGTGTCAATGTATATATTATTGAAGTCCTCTCTCCAGCAAAACTAAAACTATTAATTTCTCCGTTTCTATTCAATATATTTCGACCAAACTTGGCCAGATAGTAGATAGCAACTTTTCCCAAGTTTATACAAATTTTTATGCAATTCCGAGCAAGAGTAAAAGTACGGGGCCACACGAAAATTTGAAAACTGTTCACTTCTTGTTGGTGGTGGTGTTGTTCTTGTTCTTGTGTGACACGGTTTCAGAAAAAAAACTACTGTACCTACCTAAAATCTGAAACATGATCTAAGCCAGAAATTTCTCTGGGCTTCATCCTCACAGAGACCATTTTTTCGATTGGTCCAGCCATTCCGGAGTTGCAGGTCCTTGAACGATCATTTTGATTGTTATACATTGTTTTAACGATTGTGATTAGGGAACAATAACACTCTGCAAACTCCATATCCAATCTTCGTGCACGTGGTATGTCTTTGCCAAAAAGTCGATTGTTGAAGGGCGAAATGAAAGAATCCGTGTGTAGTATGAAGTGTTAAGTTGTGTAGTGTAAGGAGTTAGATGGGGCGTACGGCTGTGGGCCATGGCTCCAAAATTAAATATCGTGAAAAGAATCCGTGTTTCAGCTAAACGATATACATTTAAACCAAACTAAGCTACGTTGTTAAGGCCTCGAAATTGGCCCCTAGAAGCGATAGAATGGCGTATTTATTTTGCAGATGGAGGCTTTCAGAGCTGAGTTAAATTGTTTCAAAGTAGCCCGCAACAATCGACTGCATGCATAAAGATTTGTAGCGCGACGTCATATCTGTAAAAAAGGGGGATATATGATTGAATTTTCGCTTGTTAAAATGAACACGGATAAAATTAATGATTTTTAATTGAAATAATAAAATGTACAATTGAGAAAATTCTATCTGTTTAGGTGCTGTTCTGCTTTCATATATTTAAAACGTAAAGCAGAACAGCACCTAAACAGACGGAATTTCTCAATGGTACATTTTATTATTTCAATTAAAAATCATCAATTTTTATCCGTGTTCATTTTAACAAGTGAAAATTCAATCATATATCCCCCTTTTTTACGGCACACTTGACGTTTTTGTTTGTAGTTGACACATAGGCCATCATGTACTGGCATCCAAAGTTTTTTTTTATATTGAATCTGGCCCCACCTACGGAATCATCTTTTAAAAATACGAAACTTAATATTTTGCCATACTGTGGAGCTGTACAATACAGACCCAGTAAGTGTTTAGATGCCTCACTTTCGCTAACTTGATAAAAAAAAAAAGTTGTTTGATTGCATATTTCTGCATCTAATTGAAGGTCTGTCCTTTCAAATTCGTTGCATGAAATTTTTGTCACTTTTAGTTAAAGAGTAACGACTTTAGCTGAGGGTTGAGAAAATACTTGATTGCGACCAATAAAACAGACAGTTAACGATACTTCACACATGATGGAATAAATGTGTTTTGTACCATTGCGTGTTGAAACAACTTGTTTGATTATATGTATGCCTGACCACAGAGAATATATAAATTTTGCTACTCACATACATTAGTACATGATCGATACAGATTCTTCACATTCCGTGTGGCGTTCGAATCCTTTTCAGTAATGGGAGACTCCAGAACAGCTGGAATAAAATACAAATGAAAAGGAAATTGAGAAAATTTGTGATCAGGCTGACACTTTTCACAATAATAATATTAATCTTTATATATCACAAATAATAATAAATTTGCGGCAAGCAATTCTAATTTTTTGGCAAATTGGAAGATTGCTTCGAAACCCTTTAACAAATCGAAAAATGTTAGCACGCAAAACACACTCGTCTCCACCACAATGATGACATTTAGCCAAATTTGTTTTAAATTCAACAAAATCAACAGCATACACACTAGTGCAGGTGACTTAGCAACATATTTAGCCCCCCCCCGCCTCCAAGGCAACTAGTAGCAGCATATATCAGCATAGAATCCGAAATATCAGGATCACGAACACTCGATCTTCAATTTTTTTTCCAATTCTCAACCTTTGATAAAAATGTATGAACATCATCTATAAACTTGCCAGAAAACTTTGTAAGTGCATCAATAGCAGCACGCAGCTCATCCCGTGAATAATAATGCACCTCCTTACCTCGTGCATCATGGTGCAACAAATTAATAAGCTGCTACCTGTGTAACATATCTTCCCTTATTTGAGAGTACAATACATCAATACCATCATTTCCAACAGACGTTTGGGCGGCTGCAGGAAGCACCGGCTCATCATGAACAACTTCTGGCTCCTCAATACCATTGTTTATTTGCTCCTCAACATCGTTGTGCCTCTCACTCACTTGAGAATCAAGGGAAGAGGAACGTAAAACTGTGTTTCCTGTCTCGGCGGTGGATCAGCAAAATACTCGGGGGTGTTGCTCTACGCTCACATACACTGTCAAACCCATTAACCAATTTCCTTCATATAGGCCTGCCACTGGAGGAACAGGAATGCCAAACGTTTTCCTGACTCTAGGCATTATACCTTAAGGCAAACAACAATTTCAACTACCAAACAACTGAACAGCACAAACTGTACCTTTCCTTGTATTTTTTTTTTCTGTCTTAGTTTTAATTATTATTTCCTTTTCACTATTTTTTCCATAAACAGAGAACCCACTATTTTCAATAAGGTTAGTTCTTGGAAAAAAATTTATTTTACTTTTACTCCAAAACTTTGAATTCCACTGTAACAAGTGTAGCAAGAATTGTGACGTGGCAATTTACAGTTCCTGTAACAAACCATGTATGACACCAAAAGAAGACCCAAACTCAATGTAAAGTATTTATTACAATGTCAAGAGTTGTCAGTCAGGATCAACACTACTTTCTCAGGCCAGTGAGGTTAAACAATGTGAGCATAAATTGGATTCGTATTTGCACATTCAATGATTCTATTAATTATATCAGCAGCTTCAATGAATAATATCACAACTTGTCAGTAATTAATATTGGGCAAGAACTATCCAGTACTCATAATTAATTCAACACATTCAATCCCGTGCTCTATGCTTGAATATTAGTGTTACTGCTATTAGCTACTTATCTGAGTGCATACGCTCCAACTTGTTGCTAGGCTAAACAGTATCTCTCCCAAGGATTCCTGGCATGGAATCATAACAGCTCTGCATGGCCAAGGTGTCACTGACTATAGCGTTTGATATGATCCATGCTAAATGGCGACAAAAAACTGCGTTATTGTAGCTGTTGTGTATTCTTTTGTGTAATGACGTAACTTCCGGTAATGGAGTTAGCCAAGATGGCCGATTCTATAAAGTGTTGTGTTAACCTGCTCTGCATTAAAAGTATGAAAAACCTCAAACCAAGTTTCATTCCAAGTCATAATCATAACATAGCTCTGAGGAAGCTCTATAGTGGCACCCGTAACTAAAAAGAACAGCAACTGGATGAAGGATAGTGAAGATTTTAAAGGATAGCTTATGTAGAACTGGCCAAAGCTGACGAAAGGGTGGCAGTTTCACGAGCAGACGAAACTTTTTCTTGGCAATTTAATGAAAGGAAAATCGCTGCAAAAAAGTAAAGAAAAGCGAAGAGAAACGTTTATTATGCAAGGAGAGAAAAACTGCCAGACAAGGAAATGAATTCTTTTGTGACAGGTAACGGTAACGCAACGGTAAAGGTACGACGGCAAGCAACAGGTGGCCACCGTTATTCTATGCGTCAACACGCAGCAGCATGGCCGGTTGCAACGACAACGGTACAAAGAAAAAAGCCAACAGAGCGTTGAAGCAGACAAGCGACGACGAGCAAGTGGTGACGAAAACGAACCCGAGTTACATTGTGAAACCGTGCACGTAATCAAATAGATGATACGATGACTAATTAGTAATTATGTTAAGTTAGGATGGAATGAACAAACTACCTACCATATAGCTGACGAGTGGACTTGGGACAAGCGTGAACTAATAAGGCAACAGACCTTTGCCGACGACATCGTAGGGCAAAATCTACGCGAACAATCATACGTGAACAATCATAAGTTTGTACAAGACATACAAAAAATTGAGTGATGAAAATACCTCGTGATGGATCGACAGAAGTTTAAATCAGATCATGACTCTTTCACTATGAGTTTTTGGAGGTGAACACGTAATAGTTTTTATTTTCACGATGACCGACAATTTCAAAGTGAGCCTTCCAATACCCGGCAAAATTGTGAGAATTTTGCCTACCGATCTTCATCTAACACGAAAAAGGAGGAATACGTCACCTTAGTTTTTAACAAATTAGTTATTGACCAACAATAGATGGCCAGTCTCAAAGTGAGTGAATGTGACCCGAAGTTGGAAGGGACGCAAAAGTTTGACAAGTCGGGATTATTGGGCGAATGTGCCGTAACGATGATTGTCTTGGACATTTCGCAGGAGCGTATCACCAAACACGTAAAAGACGTCATGGCTAAATGCGGACACTACACAGTTTGGAACATGACTCTCGCACCGGTGACGTAAGCATATAAAACATTCGGAGATGGAGATTGCAATGACGAAAACATCGAAATGGTGGTTGATACCAATCGAGACATTTGGGAAATTACAAGCTCAAGGGTGCACGTACCAGTACCAAAATGGACTGTGACCTAAGTAAAATGGAGTTTACTTAGAATGCCAGTGTTAGACTGCTGCTGTGAACATTCGCCTACTGAAGAGTAGCAGACTTGGATATTCCATGGGTGGAAAAAGCAGTATCTCCGCCACCCTTAATTGAAGCAAGAGTTTGTGAAATGCATGTGTTAGTTTGTGTGGAACATTATGTGCACTTGAGTAGCGCAAACACACAGCGGCCGTGCTTTTGCTGTGGCATGGGACAATCACCAAAACTCGGGTTGTATAAAATTTTCGTTATTGCTGCCTAGTATGTGAGATTGATGTTTACCGTATCATCTAAAACTGTAAAAACTGTAAAACTTAAACTGTAAAACGTAATGCAGTGTGAAACTTTCGAATTATTTTGAAGGGACAGCACACAATGGCATTAAACGGCTGTGTATTGGGTTTGAAACGAACCCAAACCTTACGAACAATGTTTCAAACATTTCAATGATGGGACTGTGACGACAGATACCTCAGTGAAATAATTATTGCAATAAACTTAAGCTTTAACATGTGGTTTTGATTATTATTCATGTGGTATTTATTCCAGTAGTTGTGTATGCGATTTATTTTATGGGATTGGTTTATTTTCAGTGAAGCTGTCCCGTAGGGGGAGCAGCAGGCATGTATGTTCGAAGGTTGAGTTTGCATTAGTAACGAGTAAGAGTTTGAAAAGAGTTTCGGGAAAGAGTTTCGTGGAAAAAAAAGAATTTGGTTAAAACGGTTGCATTTGTGGGACATCGACTGCACTGCAGGCACGGATAGCACGAACACAAAAGGGTGGAGAGAGCCCGACATCATATATCTTTTTTCATATATCGTCATATACCTTTACACGTTTGATAAACTGTTATTAGTATATTAACTCGTTCAAATAACGTTTGATAAACCTTTACAAGTGTGTAAAACGTTCATATGAAGATGGCGAACGATCACACACTGTATCTCGGTAACAGTTCATTTGCGGACATGGGTTTATTAGCAAACATGGCTTGTTTCCTTGTCTCCTATAATCACCTAAAGTTTGTCAGTCTGTTTCCGGGACACACTGTACATTTTATACCATAGTAATATCATTACTCTACTTCTTTCTATTTAAACACTAGTATGACGATAATACTAGTATGTCCTAAACGGTATAATAACGTTACTTAGTATTGCTAGTCAATCAAATAACGGCTGTGAATAAGATTTGCACAAGGTTTTGGATATCGTCATACTAGTGTTTGAATAAAAAGAAGTGGAGTAATGATATTACTATGGTATAAAATGTACAGGGTTTCCCGGAAATAGACTGACAAACTTTAAGTGGTTATAGGAGACAAGGAAACAAGCCACTTTTGCTAATAAACCCATGTCCAAAAATGAACTGGTACCGCGATACAGGGTGTGTAAGTTTGCATTGTTAATGCAACAATGAAAAAAATATCAGGGACGCCGAAACACATCAAAACAAAATTTGGTACACGTTCACAGCGGTTTAGCTCCTGTGCAAAGGTGCAGTATCAAACCCATCATGTTCGTCTGAAAGGGCATAACTGAACCTACTGTCATCTTGGCACGGTACAGGGGAATAGCCCCTTTAATGGAATGTTCCCAGTCGAGTAATCGTTGCCATGACGAGACACATAACTTATAACGGCACCTACTCAAACGATCTCTCTTGTTTTACACTTTGGTCTCAATTCCAAAACCCTTATCATAGACGGTGAAATATTTAATGTAAACCGTTCAATTTTGACTTTACACACTCGCGACCGACTGGGTTATATTTCGAATAAATTATACTCTGAATATTTCGACCCCTACAGCCTGCCACACTTGTCAAATTCAACCGCTAATAATTTGAATAAACAGTGCTCTAAAATATGGTGGAGTAAAGACGTATAGTTTCGAGCCTTTACTACTCGAGTGTGTGGACATTATTGTCTTTATTTTATATTAATGAGGTGTTTGGGGCATTCTGCCGAGGCTATTGTAACAGAAAGCTCGAGCTAACCCTGATCAGCTTGTGTAAGGGCTTTAGACCAATAAAATTAACTGTGATAATGAAAGTTTTTGTTTGTGTTGTTTTTGTTTATTTTCTTTTATTTATTTAATGTAGGTCTATAAATAGAGGTGTTAGTTGGTTGGCTCTACATTTTTGCAAGGTTTGTGGATGGACTTACGTCTATGCTAGGAATGTGCATCATCACCAGAGACCATCATACTGCGAGACCATTTACTGTACCACTTGCAGGCAAATTTCCAAGAAGGAGGACTCGTTCGTGCAACACAATGCATTACACTATTCTGCCTTTCAAGATGAAGACGTTGGGCCGTTGCACGTTGGCGCTTCCACTTTCAGAATTTTTTCCCAATGATACATCTACGACGTGCCAATGTCTACACTCATCAGTGTTGAAGAGTATTTTGCCACTTTTCGGTACTACCTAGAACAATTGTTTGGGGTACTACAAGGCAGGCTCATGCAATTCAATTTTATATTTTGTGTGACATTAATATTGGAAAAGTTAGGACCTAAAGATGAAATAGTAACCATGACAACGTACCTGTGTAGTGTGGCATTACCCGTTCTTTCTCCCGATTGTACACAACTCGTAATTGACACTGCCATTGCCAAAATCGTACACCAGTTAGACAATTTTTACCAATACAGCTCTGGTTGGGTGGTGTTGAAGATTGACCGTTTTGACATTCACGTGGGTAAATACACTCCTCTTGCTGGTGGGTGTGGTACTGTTTTATTGGATGAGTATTTGTCGAATAAGAAAGTCACGGTCTAACGTGAAGTGCTTCAGTAACAAAAACTTCCGTGTATTCCGTTTTGGCAGGGCTCTCTCCTGCTCCTCACCACCCAGGCAGTTAAACACTATACAAGATACGAAAACACCCTAGATTTAACTGGTATTAGTTTCCCCACCCCTGTACACGAAATAACCAGGTTTCAAGCCAAAAATAACCTGGCTGTTTTCCTACACGGGTATGAAGATGGTAATATTATCCCTCTTCTTCTCAGTAAATGAGAGAATTGTCCTGAGGTGAAGCAACTGTTGCTACGGGGGCAGCACTATTGCTATATCAAGGATTTTAATCGACTGACTAGTTTCAAGAATACGAGATACGTTTGTATGTATTGTCTTTCTCCCATTCGTAACGTTCACTCATTAAACAAACACTTACTTATCTGCAAAGCTTACGAAGCTCAACAAACAGTTATGCCTGAGAACGAAAAGGGATTCATGAAATATTCCCGCTACGACAGACAATTACGCCGTCTGTACGTCGTGTACGAAAATTTTGAATCAACACTAACAACCATTACCACTTGTCAGCCGGACCCATTGTGTTTATTTCCCCTTAACATGCAATCCACATTCCCTGCAGTTTTGCATATATTGTTATAAGTCCTAGTGGCGAAGTTCATTCAAAAAGTGTATGCAGGAGTGAGGACTGTGTAGACGTGTTCTTCAAGTCGATTAAACGTGAGTATGAAGTCATTACTTACATTAAGTCCAAAAATGTGTTCACGATACTCAGTGATGATAATAATGCTAGTTTACTGTGGCGACTCATTGTCATATTTGTGATTAACCGTTTGTGAACAATCCCTTTAATGGCAAGGTAGTTGAGCATTGTCCTCTTACGGGCTCTTCAGGGGTGCTGCTCATGAACAGCTGCAATCTTAGTTATCACGAACCGCAGTAGCGGTCCTCAGCATGAACGTCCATGTTAAATGTCAACTTTGAACTATAGTTTCGCCGAGAATTTACATAGAGCAACGACATTTATCATTTAGAGTCGTGTCATAACTATTTCACTGCATTGCAAATTTGAATGACAACAATCGCACCGTTCGGCGTCCACAATACGGCCATTTCTTGTTGTTGGGCCTCTTTCCCCTCTCCTGAAGATCGAACCACTGAACCGATTTTCAAGTTCTATGGCTTAAGATGTAGGTATGGATAAGGCCTAGGGCCTTCTGCATGCTATTTTAATGTAATTACTATATTCTTATGACAGAAAGCCAAGAGGGATAGAAACATTGCTCTCACCTAGACATCGAACCATTGATCTGATTTTCAATTTCTATAGCTTGAAATGTAGGTATTGACATCGACCAGGAGGGTCTTTTGAACGCTATTTTCATGTGACTGCAGTATTCTCGTCGGCAGAGCATTTATTATTGAAAAGCACTGGGCAGAAATCATTATGTGGAGAACACAAATTCTTCCAAATCCTGCTAAAAGCATGAAATTTAGTACACAAGTCTTTGTTAGCAGTACAAATCAAACC
>JAHWFP010075709.1:81547-101903 GCA_023313725.1 Lithobius niger
GCGCCACATCGTTCGGCCATAACTGCTTTTATTGTGCCAGGAAGGCGTCCAGGGTCACGTCGTGGCTTGTCTGGAGGTGAAGGTAGTACAACCAGTGGTGGTGGGTCATGTACTACAGGTGGACCTTGCCGACAGCGCAAAGGTGCATCGTAGTGGACATTTGTTTCGATAATTGTGGGGTCTGGTGGATCTGGAGGTGGACGAAGTAGGTCTTCCCCAGCAACACGCTCATCAAACCGAACATCCCTTGACATGATTAACTTACGAGAGTCTAGGTCAATTAAGCGAAAACCAACACTGCGACTTGCGTAACCGAGAAAAATTGCACGTTAGGTGGTTGGCTCAAACTTATGGCGATATACAGGTGGCAACGTATACTCGCATAAACAACCAAATGTATGAAGATGACGCCCTGAAGATGGATACCGTTCAGGAGCCCAGCATCCCATAGGAGTCTGTTGAGCGGCATCAAACAGGGGTGCTGTTGGCAATAAATTGTGGAGATAACAGGCTGTCTCTACAGCAAAGCGCCACAAACGGATGGGCAGGCAACTTTGTTCAAGAAGGGTTGTAGCTCGCTGAATGACAGAATGAAATGATCGCTTGATAATTGGATTCGTTTTCGGAGCGTATGGTGCTGAGTAGTAATGGCAAATACCTTGAGAAACAAGGTATGACTCATAGGACGAGGAGGACCAAATTGGTTCGTTATCAGAGTGAAATGAGATAACACGACGCGAAGTCTCATTTTGACACTGTAGTATAAACGTTTGTAAAGCACCAAGTACACCGGTCGCGATTTGCTAGCTAGGAAGAATGGAAACACTCTACGGGAAAAGTCATCAATAAGGAGGAATAAATAAATTGCGTTGCCGTTTGTTGCTTCACGGATCGGCCCTGTCAGGTCCCCATGGATAACCTGCAAAACAGCCGTCGTACGAATAGGATTGTGACGATTATAACTGAGACGTTTGCTTTTACCATTGCACCCAAACAGAACATGGAGGGCTTACAGGGGCATTACCAAAATTGATACCGGTCAGCAGCTTGTGAGTTTTAATGAGATGCATGACGTTGTCGGATGGATGACCTAAGCGGCGATGCCATAACTCCAACAAGGGTATGTCATTAGGTAATGATTTGTAGTCCCCTGATGTACGAAGCAATGGTGGAAGGTGAAGGCAACGTAGCAGACGCTTTGGGTGGCAGGATAATGTCACCGTCGAGCCGGTAAATATCGGTGGATAGTAATGGACCTGACGCCACGAGAGTCTTGCCCTTGTAGAGCTTGAACTGTTGTGGGCCTTGTAAAATAACTACACCCTTACGGTCAAACCGAGGTGTAGAGATCAAATTGGCTGCTGCAGCTTCTGCATACAATACATTTTCGAGGCGAAGGATAATGTACGGCATCTAGGTTCTTGACTGTTACCTGTTTCGTGGCAACGATAGTTGCACCCTTGGATGCTAGGTGAATTTTCACTGTGACGTCAACGGGGTCATGAAGCCCGTCAATGCGAGAGGTCACGTGGCTTGTAGCTCCAGAATCCAGGGCGAAGTCACTGTTAGGTGGGAGGTAAGTATGAGCAGATGCAGTCAAGGAAAGATCCAATTCTGGACGTATGATTAGGTTAGCTTCGTTGTCTATTACTGATCGAGCGAGGTGTGCAGTGTCTTCGATCAGTAAATCACTTTAAGTAAGACACATCTGTTTCAGCATCCGGAGGTAAGACTTCATCTTCAGTCTGTAGCTGTCGGACTTGTCGATTCCGTGGAGGACCTTTACGAGAGTTAATCTTCGTTGTGGGTCGCTGCTCTTGCTGAAACGGGACAGATCTTTCAGCAGCCGAGACTGGAGGTGTGGTGCTTTTATTGGCATAATAACGTTGCTTGGCCGTGCACGAATCCTCGTGATGGTTCATACCACCACACCAGCCACACTGTATTTGTTGCGTAGGGGCGAATTTCGTATTGTGTGTGGGACGTTTGTCTCCTAAACGACGATATGCAATTTGTCTAGTTGTCAGTGGGCGACGAGTCTCTAAAAGCTGTTCACCACTAGAATAAATAGGTAAGTCACTATGATGTCTTGGTGTACCATGGTTCGTGGTAAGACGATAGAATGCATCTATCAGTAGAATTTCAACATTTGCGAGTGTGGGCGCTGTTTGAGAAAATACTATAGCATTCTCAGCTGACCATTGCGGGACCTTAATGCCACGAAGCGCATAGAAAATCATGTCTGAATAGGTCACTTGCCTTCCCGCCATAATACACAGATGCATGGTACGTACTCGAGAGAAGTATGACGTCATCGACTTATTAGGTGACATGGACAGGTGGTGTAATTGGTCTAAGTATTGTAGCTGCAGCGCTGGTCTATTAGCTTTGTACCTTGCTCTAATATCCGTCCACACGGCTTTAGCGCTAGTTGCGTCTAAGTAATGTATTAGTTGTACAGCTGCTAAACATTTTAGGATGAAATCCAATGCGTAGGCATTGCTTACGCGATAGACTCTTCTTTCGTCAGCAGGGGCATCTTGAGGTGGAGGATCGTCGGTCAAGACTGACAAATGGTCCTCACGTCGCAAATGACTACAGATTTTGGCTTTCCAAATGAGTAAATCGTCACCTGCAAAGATGCGGATACCTTTATAGAAGGTCTGTGTTTCTGTAGTGACCATCGTAAGAGTCGGAAGTAGTGAATCCTGGTTCTGATGAGTGTTCGTCTTGATCGCCATTAATTTCGCCTGGTTTTGGGTCTGGGATCTTGGGAATCTTGTAGTCAAAACTAACAATTCGAGTCCTCCCCCAGTACCGGAAACATATCACTGATGTTGATTTCTTGGAGTCTTTAACGATGAGTCGTTGTGGCAAGACTCTCATCTTCACCAGTCCAGGCATTTTAAGAAATGACGGCGTTCTAAGATCTGTCGTTCCTCAATGTCAAAAACCATCGGGCGGCTACCAGATGTTAGTTCAGAGGCCGAAAGGATTCGCTGCAAAGCGACAGACTCAGTCTAAACACCACATCAGATGGAAAACATTTGTTTCTGGAGGCCCGGGTTTGCCTGAAAGGCTGCCCACGTTTTACCTCATGAACAAACGGAAAAGTTGTATACCTGAACAACTTCAGTCCCAAGACAACAATACAACAAAAACTACAATAGTCACACAATACCATAACATTGTTATATCCGATGCAACAACGTGAAAGGAAGACATTGTTACAGTTTTTGATATGATATCACTTCTTTTTTTTTAAAGTGTGTATTAGACTCAACTCAACTAGCCTGCAGATGTGTAATAAAGTGCCACGTCAACAGTAGCTAGAGTGGTAATTTTTAATATTTTAATTCATATCACTCCTTTGAGAGGTCGAACCATTCTCAACTTTACCACTTTACCAGTTTTGGCTTTATTTTTATATTTTGTTTGTTTTTCATGAACTGGACGTACACACAATTTCTTTGGCAATGTTGTTTAGATTTGTGAGGACACACTAGCGTGTCAGTACACACGTTGTCATTGTCAGAGTTTGGCCATCCAATCAGATATGATGCCGACAATACTAACATTGGCTTTCGTACTTATGCGCCATTCCACGGCATTCCCGTTAAACCCACAGGCTGTAAACCAGAAAAGGTATGCAGTTGGTATCGTACTACAGCCATTCGTCAAATTTCATAATCCTAAGGGAATTAACATGGGGATAAACGGACTAGAAGAATTAAAAGAACTAGAAACTAGTAACACATTTGTAACGTTATTGAGGGTCAAATTTTGCATTGAAAACCACTTAGCTGACATTCCTACACACGTTAATTTTTGTCAGGCGTTCTGTTTTACCAGAAATTAAGCTTTTGTGCCGCATTATTATTTTCCCCCAAGTACCTGAAATGTGCCAAACTATGCTTCAAGATATCAGACACTGACGCTATGGTGTCGCACTACAATGGTTTACAACCTTTTCAATTGAATTGATGAGATGTGTGTTGTGATGTTTATTGCCTAACTTGGCACGACACAGCGTTTGTCTAGATTATTTTTTTTCTTGTTCCAGCAAGAAAAACAAAGAAAAGAATATTGCAATCACTTTAAAACAACTGTTGTAAGAGAGCCTTTTTAACACTAAATTTTAAGCTACAAAAATTGAAAATAGAAATTAAAGTTTGCTTTGAATTGTAGTCACATAAAAATAACATTTATAAGTGAGTCTTTTTTAATACTAAATTTTTAAATATAAAATTGAAAATCGGTTCTTTGGTTCGACCTCTAGGTGACAGCAAAATTTCTCAAACAAGAAGAACAACAACAAATTGTAGTCACTTAAAAACTTAGCGTTCAAAAAGATCTACATCTTCTTCATACCTACGGGTTAAGCTATAAAATTTGACCATCGGTTTATTGGCTCGATCTCTGGGTGTGTTACAGCTGTTCCGGGCCAGAATATGAGCAATTCTTGCACATCCTGCTAAAAGCCATGAAATTTGTTACAAAAGTCAATTCTTAGCTTGTAAATCGAGCTAGCTATGGAAGTCCTCCCGATAACACCTCAGACCCCTTCTGTGCCCCCACCCTCTCACCTGTATGAGGTTATTGTCCAACAAATTATTGCTGATCGTGCTAAAACATTAATTGGAACACAAATCATTCTTAGCAGAACAAATCGAACTAGAATTTGTTGGTCATCAGCCTCATGGAGAGGACACAGGGAGGCACTCGGATCCCTTGAGTGTATCTCATGGTGTTACGTAAGTACTTCGAATTCCACTGCTACAATACATGTTATTAGTACGTTCAGAAAGAATTTGTTGGTCATCGATGCATCATGGGGGTGCCCAGAAGAGGGTGGGGGGGAGGGACGCTGGGGCAGACTTTGGTGTTATTTCATGGGGATCTATGGCTGGTTCGATTTCTACTGCTACAAATGACCGGTGTATGGTTTTAGTACGATCACCAAGAATTTTCCGGGTATTATCCTTATGTAGCGGATATGAGAGGGGAACTTTATGCTTTATGAGCTTTCACATTGTGAATATTAGGGGGTCCAAAATCGACGATCGCTAGTGTAAATGCTTTATGAGCTTTAACACTTTGATAATGTCGAATCGTTAGCTGCACTCCTGAAAATGGCGAATTAGCAATATTAGGAGTTCTCAAAATCAGCAATGCACATTCTTTATGAGCTTTAATATTACAAGGATGACGAGGTACATGCTACCATCCAAAAGTAAAAGTCAGTAAGTGCAATTTTTCCGATGTTCTGTTTTCAGCACAACTGTCAATGGCAGTATCTGCGCTACCTATCTAGTTAATCCTGGTATCAACAGCTAGCGTACAAGTACGATTTTCAAGATAGGTATTTAGAGTTCTGTTTGATCTCTTCTGCCAAATGTAGACAGCAGTAAGTGTAAAATATATAGATACTGCTTGTCTCATTCGTTTTCTTCAAAACGTAAACAGTAGTAAGTCTAAAATATTCAGATGCTGCTTTTCTCCTTTGTGTTCTTCCAAACTTAAACTGCATTAAGTGTAAAAATAGTCAGATACTGCTTTTCTCTTTCGTTTTTTGTTGTTGTTCTGTACCAATATTTACTGCCTTCGTCTTCTATACTCTATAATGTAATTTGCAAGTTACCACCGTTGCCAATAGATGGCAGAGCAACAGCCTGTTGCCTAGCAACCACAACTATCATTTTGCACGCGGATGCGACTGATGCTTCGTGTTGTTTCATTTTCTGTAAAACTATGGCATTTTTCTTTAGAGGCAAACAAATGGTGGATGAGTCATCGCATGGATAAATACAAGCTCATTGTTGACAAGTTACTTGTTATACTTTTGTAATAATAGGCTAATTGCCACGCATTTTTTAAGTAGGCCTAATACGCAAGAGCGGACGTGCAAGTCGCGTCACATGTGAGAGACGTTGGCATGTATTGTTAGAACTAGGTATAAGACATTATTAGGCAGCTCGGCTTATCGAAAAAGTATAGTGAAGAGAGTTGATTCTGATTAGGATCAACACAAGGGTCAACGCACGTTTGGCCCATGGGAGTGATGCATCCAAACAGATTTTTCGCCACGACACAAGACGAAACGTGGCCCTGTTGGTAGTGATAGCGTACCACGTGTTTTAAATTTTCATTTGTTTTAAAGATACACGTTCAGTTCCTCTATGGGAAAATTTGTTATTTTTAAAAAGAAAATCCATACAATTCAGTATTATATACATATTAATTACGAGAAATCAAGATGATACAGGGGGTGAAAACGAGAATTACTTCATAGTTTCTCCCAACATACTAGTATAATTGGCAGTGAATGAAGCCTAGTTGCCTAGTCTTCTACCCTTGGCACGAATTTAAAACAAGATAAAAAATTAATTCAATAAATTGTATAATCTAGTGATAATTATAAATGCCTGAGAGGTAGTGAACTAGGTGAAATATAAAAGCAATTTAAATTAAATTTTATTCTGTAAGTTTGATACAACTGTAACGTTGCTTTAAAATAACTGATAGGATGCCATTGTTTCTTACTACAGATCAAGCAGAGATCCCGACTTGCTCGCAAAGTTATCTTTAAGAAGTGCTAACAAGACAACGGAAAAGTTTGCCAGCTACTGCAGCATTTCGTCTCCCATATCGGAGATGAGAGTGACACAGAACATGACATTGAAACCGATTGGGTTCCACACGCCGGAGATTCAGGTGATGATGTCGATCAAGGCAATGTAAAAGGAAAACGTAGCCGTCGAAAGAAAGCAAACTAAACAAAACGCATTGATACAGACAATGACAGCGTCGTTCGTCTTGGAGCAAGGAACGACAGGCCAACAAACGAAAACTTACAGTACATGTCTACTTCCGCTAACAGTGACTGCTGATGCACCATACACGTCTAATGCATCAGTGCCACTAAAAGTAAAGGATTCTGAAGAGCAACAATCAGAACCATCTCTTAAAAGAAAACGATACAATAATCAAGAAGATAAAAATAATAAAGATGCAACCTGTGAGGAGCTGCAGGAAAGAGCGTAGGGAAATTGTATGGAAAATGTTCTGGGCCATGACATACAATGAAAGAAAGAAATGGCTATTTCAACAACTAACACGGAAACGGAAGAAAAGGCAAACTGTTCAAGCACACGAAAGCAGGCGCAATTTGTCTACAATGTACACCCTTCCAGGCGCTAATTGTGATAAGCAAACCGTTTGTTTTTAACACCCATGGCCGTAAGAAGCTGTACACAAGTTCGGCAAACAAGTTTTAAAATACTATATATCCAAACACACTCAACGCGTCTGCTATCGTCAAACTTTGGCCCTTGAAGTGCTTTGATGAGCATCTGCATCTGTACCGCTAGCATACACCACGGAACTTATAGTATATTATCACGTTGTGTTAGTATACAAGCCCAAGCATAAACAGAGCGCAACTTCTACGAAAGGAACTCTACGAAGGGCAATGAGTTTGTCCTCGAAAAGGGGGTTTGGGGAAAAAGAAGTAAAAGAAACGCTGAAGTATGCTTCAGCAAGTGGTCAACACCAAACTTCGGATAAAGCCAAAGACAGCAGCGAATCGGTTAAAACTTTCTCAAAAGTAATTTTTGTTAAGTCACTGATAACGGAATAGGAATCATCGCCTACATACACAGGAGGGGGAGGGGGAACAAATTATTTATTACATGCTACATACTTGAGCCGTAGCTTCTAAGGTTCTAAAATGAACTGACGTAAATAAAAAAAATATATCACAAGGTAAAGGGTAAACTAAGCAAACAGGCTGCATTAAGGACTGGTTTTGCTAGGACACAAGATACACTAATCTGACAAAGAAAGAAAAGCCAACTATCGCGACTGGGACTCAAATGCAGGACTTCACATCAAGCTCACGCAATTTGGATACACTAACAGCTTATATAAACATCAAAATTTTTCCTCTTCCGGTCAAAATCTTACACTTAATAACACAAAGTAGCTTCGTGACCGAAATTGGAGGGGAGGAGTGAGGGGATACACCAAGTACAAACGCTTTTTCAGTCAGGAAAATGCGCCCCAATCGGTGGAGCGAACTACAAAACGCCAAAAAAAAGTCCTCAAGAATTCTCTGCCCAACATCCCCCCTCCCAACATAAATTCCTAGATCGCCCCTGCTGTGGGTATAATTTAACTAAAAAAGAAAGCTTTTTAAACATTTATTTGTTCAAAACATGGCCTCTAGAGCCAGATAAGATAATACTGCACCAGAAATTGGTTCACATTCCGTGGTTCTGCCCGGGACCCTGCTGTGGAACTTCACAGTGCTCCCCAAATTCCCCTAGCAGATTTGGTTAGGCCGTACCACTTTTAATTTGCTTCCTACGGCCCTGTTTACAACTTTAGTGTATGATCCAAAGAATGACAAGGCAATTTGATTGCATAACACCAGACGACGATAAGAGGGAAAAGGCTACCCTACCAACCACAATACACAAGGATGTCACCATGCAACACGTAGAATTATTCCATCCGAGCATTAGTCATTACAGACGGAAGCATGCCCTCAAGAAAAGATACTCAGGGGCCATTCAAAAACCACGTGGTCAGCCAGGGGGTGGGGGGGGGGGGGAGGTCGGCTTTCGGCCACAAGTAACCACAATGGGAGGAGGGGAGTTTACAAACAAACCGCGTGGCCACTGCATTGATGGGACAGCCATTATCTCCAATGGATTGGTGCATTTACCGTACAAGAGTTTCTGCGCATACCATCTCACTCAGCCTTACATTGTTTTTATATTGTTCCTACATCGACCATGGAGCTTACCATGCAGTGTGATAGTATATAAATCCATGCATCGACTAACACCTGGGCCCCAGTCAACCGAACTACATTTCCCGAATAGTGGTGAAAAATACCGCGGCTTGTCGTAGTAATCTTCAACAACGTAATACTGCGTTTCCTTGACTCGTACTAAATTCATCTAAATCGTGTGCGGCTAGCATCAAGTGCTTCACTGGGACAATTGAATGCAGTGATGGCCTGCGTAATAATAAACTTAATTAGGCTACAATTTTCTACTTTCCGTCTCAGTTACAAATCTCGGATGACGTTCATTCTAGCTGCTATTGCAGATCGCCAAAAAAATTGGTTAAAATATTTAATACAAAAATTATAAAATTCATCCGTTAATGGAAGGGAAATGTCAGGTCAAAATTAATTGCAACTTACGTCAAATCCACTGTAAAAATATCTAATTGAATACAACTAGCGTCCAAAGAGAGAATTAAAAATAATATTACATTTCATCAATACTAAAAGCTGAAAGTCTGGTTTTAAAAATCATGATGTTATCAGTCTCAACGACCTCTGATGGAAGAGGGTTCCAAAGTCGTCCTGCACGCAGGAGGAAAAAGTTGTCTCCACAGTTTAAATGACACTTTCAGCAGTCAAAGCGAAAGTGCAGTATGGGGGTACCTATCGTTGGGTTATTCATGACGAACACTATCAGTACATCAAATTTGGTACGGCACAATAACATAAATTTTATATGAAGTGGTACCGCATTTTAAAAAACACATTAAGTTGTTATTTTTTTTAAGTTTAAGAGGGGGGGGGGCTGGCTATGAGCCACATGGTTTTTTGGGGGGGGGTGTCCAAAACCTGACTACAGATGGCACGGGGGGGTGGGGGGAAAAATGACTTAAAAAACGGTCAAGTGGTTTTTGAATGGCCCCTTACCAAGTGTCATTAAAATCACCATTATGCACAAAGATTATAATGCGCAACACAATGATGCAAAATGTTCATTAGCTAGGCCAGTCAAAAAAGGGTTGAAACAAGCGGCTACAGCGACTACCTAGTCGCAGCCGGTCTTCTGTACACTTCAAAATCTGTTGAGGCACGTACCTGTATCACGCACTGCAACAACGATGCGTATCATATAATCTAAAATCAGTAACCATCACAATTGCTGGTTAAAAATGTGTTAGCTTTTGGGCCTATTTTGAATTTCAGGCGTAATTGTCAGCTTTTTGGCCTTACTTTTACCTGCCAATTTACTTAGTTAAGTACTAGGTAATGGAGAATTGGCTGGGCAGTTAGCCTATTCATTTATGCAACACGGTGTGCTCCCGACACATACAGTACCTTCCTAAACCACCGAACAGAGCGAACAGAACGCACCACTCTTAGAGACAGAATGGCTCCAAACTTAACATCGCGCGTGCACAGTAACGTTGCGTCAGCCGTTTAGTACCTTCCGAAATTGCAATCACAGCTCAGCAAAATTAACAAGCTCAACAAAGCACTCGTTACGTCATACCTTTAACGTGACCAGACGTGGCTAGTTGACTTGACCAGGCTACGGTAATGGAAGTAACCAGGCGCGAGCAATGCAAAATGGCGAACCATCTCGGGGAGGTGGTTACGGGTGATTGCCAGTGGTGGAGCATTTGAGCATGTGCTAGGTACGTAAAGAGATTCAACGGTTTGATCAGAAATTGCCCTAGTACTGTAAAGATAGTCTCTGTGAAGTAAATGAAATGGCTAAAAACGCATATGTTTCAAGTTACTTCTAAAAGGATGCTTTTGCTGAAAATATCCCACTTAGGAACAATTAAAAAACTAAAATCGTTATTTTAATGGTATATATTCTATAATTGTAGATATTTGCTCAAAAATTACTGCACCAGAAAACAATCATTGTAAAATACAAGAAATGCTACAAAAAGTAAATTAAAGAAATTAAGAAAGCCTCTTGAATGCTGCAGAACTGGAAAGAGGCTGGAAACAGATATACTAATCTCCTAGATCTGATGCTTATTAGGTGGTCTCATAGTGTCAGTAATGTATGGTGAAACTGAAACCTTGTCGATTTCCTTTTCTTCCTCGTCCTCTTCTACATACGTAGCCCACTCATCAACAATGACCGCAAAGACTGCAACACTAAATCCCTGCTTTTCTACATTTACAACCACGTTCGCAGCCTTTTTAGTGCTAAAAGAGTTGATATTGAAAACATTATCACCTTCACGAGGCAATGTCATTGGAACTGGTGTCAAAATTCCATTACGAAACTTCCAGCCAAAGTCAGCAGATGATAGTACACTCCTACACCAGTACTGAACGTGATGGTACCCCCTGAGAATCTGTTGCCTTGCAGCATCGCTGGTAGGTAGTAAGGATGTCAGTTGCATCTGATTATGAACTGGATGCCTGGATACTTAGCGGTTGTAGGAAAGATAACGATACTCATCCAATGAGCTAATATTTTCTGGGGCACTGTATAGAATCAACAGGAATGGTTCTTCGGCACACAGTACTGCATCGGTATCTGCAGTTTCCTCATCGAAGACGGCAACAAGCCGACATTAGTGTTGCCTTTTTGAAGGAGTTTTAAACCTTTCTTTCTTCCTTGTGGGTATGGAGCAGATGTAGTGTCACAACTTGAAGTAGGCTGCCTTGTACCTTAGCAAAATAAAATTGTAAGGACTTGCTGTTGAACTCGTTTCATGTTTGTTTTCCCATGACTGGTTTTCTTGCCACGTTATGTCTTGTGCAGGATTAGCTCGTACGACCAAAAGAATCAAAAGGTCTATATCTTCTCGAACTACCACCACTTGTTGACTGGCTGCATTTGAAAAATCAACAGCAGTTTTGAGATGTCTGCATCAGACGTCTGTATCAGATGTTGTTTGCTTCCCATCAACTCCTGCAGAAATAAGATGAGCCGTCAGTTCCATGATTACCAGTAGTTTGTTTTACGAGTTAGCTGGAACTTGTCTTGAGATATTTATCACCACATCACTGTTAAAGTGAATTATAGACCGTATGGATCACTTTTGTCTTTCTATGCGTTTAGTGCAATGTTCTGAGCCATAGCCATCAAAGACCACAGTTGCATTTATTCCAAAGTGCCTCATGACATTACATACATAGAGATGGTACATGTACATGCATGTTCCATGTTATGGCCAAATGACTAGGTGAAGCAGGAAACTGCCATCAGTGAGAGACCTATACTCTACATCAATTTCTTTTGGCTCTGCTTCTGGTTCATGAGTAAATACGTCATAATGAACGAACTAGTTTGTTCTCATGAAAACTTCGCCAATTATTAAAAGAGGCATTGGAGCAAGTTCGTAACTGAATATAGATGCCAGTTCTTCATTGGACTTTACCACACATAAAGAATATAATTCGATTAAATACTTTCATACCATTCACTGGAATGATTTCATCACGTATTTTTTCTGGTCTGCACTTGGTTTATAAAGGAAGGACTTTAGTGTGAACAATTAAGTGAGAATCAGGCATTTAAAAAGAAGTATTATGATACATTAAAATCTCATTAACCAAATAAAAAGAGCTGCTGGCTGCCATTTCAGGGAATAAGTCCACGGGACAATAACGTCGATCCTATCCTGATCATATAAATTCGTTTTTGAACAATCAGAACACAAATAAAATACATTTTCCTCAGAGACATTTAAGTTAAACCATTTTGGGACTAAACTTGAAAAAATCTACTTTTTTATCATGTGTGCTGCTTCTTGATGGCTACATTTGCACTACTTAGTTAATTTTTGAGCAAACCGTTGTATTTAGCAAAATGTTTGTAGAGACAAGAAAGGCTGCAAATTTATTTTCCTTAAAGTATGTATAGAGGTAATTTTCTTGCAGGGGCAATGGTTTGGGAGAAAAAGAAGAAAAAGTGTGTTTTGGGGTTAAACGCCCATCATTTTTCCAAAATGGCGGACAAAGCAATGATCCTGTTTCAGGGGACTTTTAGTATATTGCTTAACACGTCACCTTAGACCATCCCACAAATCTTTAGCTTGTTACTAATTAATTCCTTATTGACCCTTTTTTCTACCTTATTTTACAGGACTATAGAAACATCGTAAAGTAGTTATAGAAATGAACACAAATTTTGCAAAAATTGGTGAGGAGCAATGTGAAACTTGCAAAATGTTAGAAATACATACCAACACAAACCACAATGCAGAGACTTTGGTGAACAATAACAGCACACAGTCAGAGGCTGATTTAGTTCCTCGTGAAGATGAACAGCACTTTGGGCATATGATTGATGCTAACAGTCAGCAACAAGTAGAATTAAACTAGTCTGATGAAAATGAGCTGCCTGAAACAATATGAGCTATCTACTGCAAGCGGAAAGAATGTGTTCCATCTACATGAAATACACCCTTCTGAAACTGGAGAGTAAGAAGAAGAGGCTAGAAAACAAGAGGAAACAGAAACCATTAAGCGAGAGACGAAGTCTGATACAATTGAGTCATTGATACAACCAGAAAAGCTACTGTTGCAACAAATCTGCAAGAACGTCAAGTTTGTAAATAACAATCAGTGGCTGAAAATATACCAAAGAATGTAATGAGTGTAGTGTGTGGTTTCAGCACCAAAAAAGAGCAGTTACTCTGAGGCAACTGTATAGAAGTGATGCGGATAGAGAATGGTCAACTAGCTACAGTGTAAGAAGTGTAGATCTGCAAAGGGTCATAATGTTACCACGCTTACCTGGCTATAAAACTGTTTGTTTCACAAAGCTCCTAGTTGCATTTCATCTAACTTTTGCAGATATGTCACCAACACGCAAACATGGTGGGAATGTAACACAAAGGAACAGCCTTGGCATTGTTCGGCATGAAGAGACTGCAGGACGTAAAGCAGAAGAAATAGCATCTGCATATGCAAAAGCTATGATTTATGAAAGTGATGTTAAATATTTCATTTTTTGGGAAGAAAATTGTAGTGCCCAAAACAAGAGTTGGTGTTTATTTACCATGCTTGTAACACTTACCAATTCTATTCTCATTGCATCTGAAGATGTCACATTAAAGTATTTTGAACCGGGCCACACATTCGTGAGCGCTGACAGTGTTCACCAGGGTGTGGAGCAGGCTACGAAGAAACAGGTTCGTGGAGAAGTGCATGACTGCTCTAACTTCGTTGAAGTTGTTAACAAGTCTAGTCAGGGAGCAGTTGTAAAAAAGCGTGCACATTTTGCCAACTTTTATTTTTCACTTGTGAGTTGTTGTTTACGTCCCAAGGAATAGTTTTCCACATGTTGTCACCTTAGAAATAATGTATTAGGCATTAAGGATGGCAGTCAAAATGGCCCCCAATTTAGCCATTTGGCAGATTATGCAAGAACCGTTAGTGATACAGAAAAACGGTTGAGACAAACGTTTTTGCATAGTGATACAGAAAAACGGTTGAGACAAACGTTGTTTCCATAGTGATACACAAAATCGGTTGAGATAAAAGTTGTTTGCAATAATGTAATCTACAGTGTAATTCCTATACATCTTTTTCATATCTCTTATGGTTTTCGAGAAAAATGGATTTTCGGCCATTTTTGGCTAATAGACGTCTCAATTTGTCAACTTAGAACTTTCAACAGCTGCTGTGTCATTTCTATTTCAGGTGGATGGCTCCAATTAAATTCATTGGAAAGGTGGGAGTGTCTTCTTTGCAACAAGGGTCGTTGAAAGGGTCTAGGACTGTTAAAGAACCGAAATACGCCCGCTTTACTAGGGGCTGGTATCACAGTCACTGTAGGATTTTTCGCTTATTTTAAACATGGACTTATATATACTATCACACTACGTGTAATGGACAAGCCAGTCAACGCTGACGCACGGGGCAGGGCTCAATCCCGAGACAAAAAACAATGACCAATGCGCATGCTCACATGACGTCACTTCCCTCTTGGCGGCCTGCTCTGGCTTAATTTGCTCGGCTTCCATTTTGTAAGTGTCGGTTCGATGTATAGTGTTTTTGACGACGTGATCGTTTGCTGCTGCAACCTGTACCGGATCTAAAACATAACAATCGCTGATCAAACTCAAGTTTAATGATGTTATGGAACGTTCAGCAGGAAAGGTACCGCGCGAAAGGTTAGCAGTGGGCTGTAGAATTTATTCGATTTATTCTAACGTGTCGTTGCTTGTTGAAAGGCCTGGCCGGCGGGAATCCACTGAAGCATGAATGAACGGCCGACGCGCGTAGGCAGCTTGCAGTGAACATTGTGCGTAAATTTTGTGTGTAGTAGTTCTCTGCTTCATCGTTGTCAACCTGTATCGTACCTAAGAAATAACCAGCACTGTTCAAACTTAAGTTTGATGGTGATATGAAACGTGCAGCGTGAAATTTACTGCGCGAAAGGTTAGCAGAGGACCGGAGAATTTATTCGATCCGTACTTTCCATACCTAGCCGCAATGTTGATAAGCAGACACGCGTAGACTACACAAAAGTATGATGGCAGGCTGCAGCAAACGTTATGTGTAAATCTGGAGAGAAAAATGCAATACAATTCGATGGAGGGGGAATATTTTTTTACGACAATTTGGTGTATTTGAAAGCAAAACCAAATTTCATTACGTAGCTTATTTGACTTCTCTTCTATTCTCTCACCACGCCTCTTCCCCAAAGCGAAATTCCATTTCTTTCCTCGTTCAGAAAAACGTATGAAGAAACCGCAAAAAAAAACAGTGATATGCAATGGTAAATACTGAGGGTAAAAAACATGTGGAGGACGTTTTTTTTAGTAGACTGTAACCCGCATTCTTATTTAAGTACTGTGTTCTAACGGGTTACAGCATACACTTACTTAATGCACTTTTCCCCCCCAATTTCTCCACCCCCCTCCCCTCCACAACAATAAAGAAATAATTTTATTATTTTTCCTATCCCCACACTGGAAGAACTCTTAAGTAGTTACATTTTTGTCTTCGTACGCGAGGGTCAAGGTCACCAAAAAAAGTAACGTTATTCCTATCATGTACGAGAGGTCGTAGGTCAAGGTCACCAAGAAAAGTAACGCTATTCCTTTATATATTGTTATATTTCAGATTTCAACAATATGTAGATTGTGTCAGAGTGGCCGAGTAGTCTAAGACATCAGATGGTAGTAGTTACATTTTTGTCTTCGTAAGCCACGGCTCCGGCTCCTACTTGCGTATTCCAGTCACGTACGCGGTTCACTGCATTGGATGTGAATGTAACCAGTGGCGCCATCGCGTTTTACAAAAGTGAACTACACGTGTAATAGAGGCAGACTGTAGTCCTAATGGCTCGCAAAATAGTTATCCGAATGCAGCCTAAACAACCATCCTGTAATGGAATCAGTTTTCCCTAAACAACAGCTATCCTGTAACCGTACTAGTGAGAAGTTATTTCTTAGTGCTGCTGTGTTACCGTAATGAAAAGTTAGTTTTCAGTCGCAGCTGTGTTGCCACGCCCTAACCTTACATTCTACTACACGTTTCTCATAACAAATCAATGTAAAAGAAGTGTAGCCTCCCAAAACAATAAGAATCGTTTATGTTTAAATGAGAACATTCACATGGATTGATCTGACCAATAAAATGAATGGGTATTATAAGATAAACACGTACTAACCGTGAATTGCGTGTTACAGAACTGTATCACTTCGACCATGGCTTCCGTCGTGTTGAATTAGTTGATTCGGATAATCATTGGCGTAATTTTGTTTATGCCTCACATTTACCTGGTTGTCTTTTTTTTGGGTGTACATGGGCCGTTTTGCCAGCAAGACCACGTCTACGAATGTGTTTTGCCTAGAGGGGATGGCATGACACACGCAGACGTTGAGTTACGGCCACTATCTTCGGCACCACCTCCGTTGCCACCACCACCTCCACCACGTGATGACGATGACGACGGCGGATATATGATCCCACGTCCGTCAACATCGGCGTGGTCAGCACCGCCGTTGCCACCAACGCAACCAAAAACGGATGATACGGCAAAATTTACGACGTTCCGTCCCAAATTGACAAGGCCTACCTCCATCAAGAGGGTGACGTCTATAATGCTACAAACAACGCAGGACGCTCTGCGTAAAACCAGTAAACGTGACGATCTGACAAAATAAACATGTACGATTTTTTAAATAAAGTTCCATACCTTACCCCATCCCACAAATACGCAATCTAGAAATCTAATCGTTTAATTTTTTTTTGTAATTTTAGTGTGAAAACCAGCAGAATAGCTAAGACAATCAAGAATTTAAGAATAGCTAAAAATCCAAGACATGTTAACGACGTTCACAATTAAATGGTCAAATTGTTAAATAAAAAAAAATTGAATTTGTGAACACATTGCCCTGAAAAGTTACGCTAAGCAACCAAAAAAATTACACTAAGCCTACTACAGGCACTTTTTCTCTTAAAGTTAATTAATATTTCTTGCTCCACGGACTCCAAAAATTTACTGGGTTTCACCGCATTGGATGTGAATGGAACCAGTGGCGCCATCGCGTTTTACAATAGTGAACTACAAGCTAATAGAAGCCTGCTTCGCTTGACGTCAGACACTAGTTACGCCCATCGTAAAGTTTAAATGCTATTTAGTTCTTTTACTAGAAAAGAAAATCGCATTCTGTAAACGGAAGTAACCTAGTTTTTTTAAGTGTTTTCATAGACATTCGTGATTTTAACTCATCAGCCGTTCGTTTAACAATCAGGCTCACGTGTCTTCAGTTGGACTGAAGGTCCGCCCATCGTCAACTCTGTAATAAGTTGCCTAGCAACGAACAGCATGATCGCTGCCGTCAGCCAATAGCTATGTACGTCCCACCCATCGCTAGCTTCATAATTTAGGTTGCTAGCCACGTTGACGGCAGGAAATACACACGGAATACACACGCTTATATTTAAAGTTTTAACTCTTAGATTTTTTAATTAAAAACGAAAATCACGTTATATAAACGAAAGTAAGCTAGGTTTTAAAAGTTGTAGCACAGACAGTCGTGATTTCAGCCGTCATCAGCTCGTTTAACAAGTTTCACTCGTGCCTTTGGATTGTAAAAGCTCTGACCCATCGCTAACTCCGTAATGAGATTGTTACCTACAAACCAATCCCAGACGGAGGAAGAAAGCGGTGGTGTTTGAGGAGATAGAGCCTACAGTGGGAGCTTACTATTTTTGGATTGATTTTGTGGAGTTGTTGTCAAACAACTTTTTCTTTTTGGTTGACAAATTTTTTTTGGGGAAATTGATTGTCAACATTACAGGGAATGGGGTATAAGGATGGAGTACAAATTTATTATATTTCATAAAACATATTAGTTGGTTAGTTAGACTTCAGTTAATCTTCAGACATAGCTTTTACAGCTTCTTTTTCAGTTAGGGGTTACGTGACTTCGATTCGAATCATAGTCAATTTTCATCATCCCTGCAGTCTGACGATTGTGGACTGTCACGTTGTTCCTCTTCTTTTTTTTTTCACCATCACTGCCGTCTGGCGATTGTGGACTGTCACGTTGTTCCTTATGCTTTTTTCCACCATCACTGCCATCTGGGAGTTGAGGACCGTCTCGTTGTTCCTCTTCTTTTTGTTGACAATTTTTATGAATCAAACTTATTACCGACAACAAATATCTCGCAGATGGTAACGATAGATCAGTTTGAATGGTTGTAGAAGTCGTTTCAACGAGTTCATCTGTCTCAGCAGTGGAGGGGCATGGATTAATTCTTTGCCTTTTTAAAAGATTCATCTCTCTGTTGAGTAATGTGCGAGCACAATATAGGTTATTTAAAGCCATCATGATGTTCGGAATACAGTTGCTCCGATAGCTCAGCTCTGGTCAGTGCTCGGCCTGAATTTGTTCTTCTTTCTTCTTTCTTCAATTTGTTCTTCTTTCTTCAATTTGTTCTTCTTTCTTCTTTCTTCAATCAATATCTCACCAAGCTCTTCTAAGTCTGTATCCATGTCCAAGTCTGTTAAGCTATCTTCACTAGCACTCTCATATTCACGTTTTTGTGGAAACCTCATGTTGATTGCTGATTCGTTCTCCACAAACTTTGGGAGAAGTCTATTTTCGAAAAATTTTCAACCTGCACTTTTATACTTTGTCTGAAGGACAAATAAGACGGATCTACATTCTTTCACGTTTTTTTTGTCTGGAGATGCAGGTTTCAGACGTAAATAAAACCATTACTCAACGGAATTGATAGTAATAGTTTTTTCTTCAAAAATGTAACTAAATAAACTTAAGTTTCTAAAATAAAGCTTATCCACCCTTTTTTACACTGAAAGTTTCATATTTTTTATTATAATCAACTTTTATATGTCTGTAATTTAATTAACTTAACGAAAAGATACAAACGAAAATTAGGACCACACAAATAGTACATTGTCTGACCTTTTATACTTTGTCTGAAGGACAAATAAAAACGGATCTACATTTTTTCACGTTTTTTTTTGGAGATGCAGGTTTCAGACGTAAACAAAACCATTACTCAACGGAATTGATATTAATAGTTTTTTCTGAAAAAAATTAACTAAATAAACTTAAGTTTCTAAAATAAAGCTTATCCATCCTTTTTTACACTGAAAGTTTCATATTTTTTTTATTTAAATCAACTTTTACATGTCTATAATTTAATTAACTTAACAAAATGATATAAACGAAAATAAGGACCACACAAATAATACACCGTCTGACCATGACCGGCTCAAGCCTTCACGTTTCTCACGTTCCCAAAACTATTGTTCAATGGAACTGATATTATTAGTTTTTTATTCAAAATTCTATTTAAATAAACCTAAATTTCTGAAATAAAGTTTAAACGTCTTTTCTTATACTGAATGTTGTATATTTGAATGTTAAATCAATTTTCATCTGTCTATAATTTAATTAACTTAACGAAATGATGTGGAACGAAAATTGTACTGGTTTAACGTTCGTAACGCCGACTTGATACAAAACTTGTTAACCTTGTGTGTGATTGCATAACGAAACAGTTTGGGGCAGACAACCTTGAATGTGTTTTCAGTCTAGCAATTCGTGTTTAAAAACTGGTCACGTCTAACAGCACAAAAACCCAACCCAAGGCCATTTCTGAGTAAGCCAGACGTACACAGCTGATTAATTCATATAGTGTACAGCATGTCTTAAACATAGTTTTCTATTGTGGTTATCTAATCACGTCACGGGTTTTTCCATGTTACCTAGATGAATAAAGTACACACTAGGTGTGGTTGTGCCACTCGAAAGTCACGTTAGTAGAGAAATAACCCCCCCCCCTCCCTCAGTCATTCCTACCAGTCCTTCAAGGCTGGTTTTTTTGTTACGTAATCAAGTCACGTTCATTTTCATGTTATGTAGAACAATAAATTACACAGTAGGCGTGTTATCCTTCAGGTCAAACAGGATCTGACCAGTCAAGAGTCACGAAGTAAACACAGTGGCCGGTCATTAAAGCAGTCACGTGTACGCATGTTCTTCTTACGTGACCAATCCAAGACCGGTTTCGCCTTCTTTTCCAGATGCAAACAAATAAATCAATCATCACATAGGCGTGTCTGACCCTCAGACG
>JAHWFP010075710.1:0-13407 GCA_023313725.1 Lithobius niger
TTTTTTTCCGGAATTTTTCCGAGTTTTGTTGACATTATGGCGTTTCACAGTACGAAAATTAACGATGTTTTTAAAAATAGTGACAATACTATAGTTCGTCAAGAGAGTAGACTTCAAGCCTCGTTTGAAGTTGCTTGAGCGCACAACTGGAAGGTTAAGGAACAACAAAATTTTTACGAGCACACAGCACGTCCGTACCGGTACCTGGTCAATGACTATGTAATTTTACGCGATTTCTTACCTATTAAACAGATTTCGCCTAAATTACTTCGGGCGTGGACAGGTCCTTTCAGAATAATTGAATTCGTTAATGAGGTTATCGTTCGTATTGTGAATTTTCTAGACCCTCTTAAAATTATAAGAGCGCACATGAACCATTGAGGGCCATGGTTTCTAAAAACGAATAACCAACCTATACCTTTCAATGGACCTACAGATCTGGAAATCATGGAGCAGCTTAATGGAACGTTAACGGAAGCTGAAATAAAATTACAAAAGTACATAGTACAGCTTTTGGAAGACCCAACAGATCATTTCTCGGAGATTCAGCCGCCAACGATTGCGCCTGCCGAAACCGACGATGCAGCTAACAGTTCAGAAGCAAGCCCTACGAGGAAACGCAAACGCGTCGAGCCGATATTGGCCGCTCATTTACAAAATGAATACAGAAAAATAGAACAAGAATTTAATAAGCAAAGATGGCTTGGTTCTACGCACAATTTCAATACCCGTAGTTGTAAATTAACACCAGAAATTAGGCTGCATCGGCAAGAGGCAAACGTTGACGACAAGTAAGAATTACGTATCCATCGAAGGAACAAAGGAAAAATGGCATCCGCATGAAGAGCGTTCACACAAGGATCCTGGTGAGGAGAAGTGGAAGTAGCTTTGCTGAAAGTAAAGTACGGAGGCTAAGCGCAGGCAGCGGCAAATTTTCATTTTTCGTAATATTTTCAAATGATACACTAAACAGGGAAAATGGCATAAACGGGAAATAATTTCTATCTGTTATGTTTCAAGATTAAGTATTGAAATAATGCATAAACTGGAAATTCAATCGTAACCTGAGAAACTGCGGCGGTAGTTTTAAGAAGTTGGCCGTCATCTAATTTCAAAATTAAATTGACTCGTTCAAGTTTAAACACTTCTTTACTTAGGTTAGACCTGCATTTTACGGTTTTCCTAAGGCTGGGCCAATTAGTGGCCAAATTGCTACTGACTATGTTAATCGTGCTGGCCGTGTCTTGAAGGCAAGTCATGGATCGGTTTCCTAATTTACACCTGAAGGTGCTATATTTTAACACACTTTTGACATTTATACCAACACTAAAACAAGCATTCGACTCTTCAATTTTAGAGTTACGCTCCGGACATTCATTACGGAAATGTTGGGGGAATTAGAAATGTAGCAATGCCTAACTCTATCTATTTTTGGGTTAGTATTTAAACTAGCACTATCACTACTGGCAGAGTCCCCACTAGGGTTTTCTGCTTTGGGCTCGGCAGAACCAGCTGATTTTACTGCCGTCGTGTGGTTTCGATTACCACATTGGTTGTTTGAGGTTTTAGAAACCTGACTTGACTGACCAGAACTAGGCTGTGTCTTGATGTTACGGGCAGCCACTTCCATAGCGATTTATTTGTTATGGGTAATGAACTCGTCACATAATTTAGCCGCTTCGGCCAAATCCCTGTTCGGATTTGGTCGTGCAACCATTTGCGCAGGGCAATGTGACAAGACTTAGTAAATTGCTCTAAGAGCATTAAATTTACAAGTTTACTACATTCTCCGTTAACTTTAGCCAAAGCTAACCATCTAGAAAACAACGTTTCTAGTTCAAATGCGTAATCATGGTAAAGTTGTCAGGCTCTTTCTCTAAAAAACGAAACTGCGTTTGTAGCATTCTTTTGTCTGCACAAACCTGTCGAGTAATTTTCCCCTTAACAATTTCGTAATCTTGCATCTAAACTTATGTAAGTTGATCGCAAACTTTGATTAAAATTTCACCCATAAAGGGTAACAACCCTGTAGTCCACTGGTCGCGTGGAATCCGTTGATTTATTATAGTACTTTCAACAATTTTGAGAAAGCCATTAATTTCTGATTTAGAGGTCCACTTATTTAGCAAACACACTACATCGGCAACCTTTCCTTGATTAGGACCTGGATCTGTGGGAGCTACGTTAACTACGTTCGGAGCCGGTTTAACACATGCAGCATTTAGCTTAGCTAACTCGATTTGTAAATTAAGTTTGGCTAATTCCTGGGCAGTAGAGCGTTCTCTAATTTCTGCCTCCTTTTCTTTAAGAATTGCGTCACGATCTCGGATTTGAGCGTCTTGGTCCCTAAGGGCCAGTTCGTGGGCTCGACGCCTATCGGCTTCGGCCAATTCCAAATCTCTTTTTTTAAGCGTCAGCAACTGCCAGGGCTTTTAGCCTCAGTTTTTCCGCTTTTAAAGTTCACGTTCTTTTGCCAGTAATTCTTTTTTTTTTGTAGAATTAGGGCCTCTCTTTTCTCTATAGCACTAGCTAATTCGTCAGAGGTCTATTAAGACAAGGCGATTGTCGTCTTAAGCATTTTTCAGTACTTCGACTGTTTCAAGCCTAGTTTCGGTTACAGTTTTGTACAGGCCTTCTTTAGGTCCTTGTGCTGAATATCTTTAATGGTATCTTCGAAATCCATTTCATCCGACATTTTCGATTTTTAACGTTACTGTTTCAAAATAAATCTTTTATTGAAACACAAATTAAATGCAACCGCATAAATAATTTTTACGTTAATGTTTCAGCAAAGTGAATTAAATTAAACACTCTCCCAAATCCAGTAAGCTTGCACATAAAAATACAATTTTAAAGAACCTCTAGCACTCAGGTGAATGAATAATTAAAAAACCCTAAAGCATTCCAACTACAACAGTTGTCTTGGCGGCCTTAAGCATATCAAACGTGCACTTACCTTTTTACACAATCACTGTGTGGTCAGTCAAGTCCAATTCCACCGGCGATCGAAGATGGCTTGCACACACTTAGAAATAGAAACATCCAGGCTGTTGGAGTCCCACTTCGGTTTACTCTTGGGCTTGATTATCCCAAAACACTGAATGGCTGTGCAGGAGCGCCGTGTCCATTGCTGGCCGGATTCTCCTCACAGAATGTGGGTTGATGCTGACATCAATACGGCAGGGCAGATTTCCGCTCTAGATAAAGCTGCGGGTCTTGCTTCTTGGCTCCAGGAGTTGATTTTAGCAGCTGGGGCTGAGATTTTGCACTAATGGTGTCTGCAGTGCTGACATCTTTTTCTTGTACTATTTTTGACGATAGTACAGACTTCTACTTCGTGACTGTAGTGTTGGAGTCAATGACATCTGGTTGAAGTGGGTTTCTTCTTACAAAGGGGTATTGTAGCATGGCAGGGGGGAAATGCTTGTTGGGAACAGCACCTGTTCATCCCACCGATGCCACCATTTGTAACGGCGGATGCTACGAGGGGCTAGGTGCTTGTAACATATCCGTGTAATTGGATGACTTTGGCTTACTTAGTTATTACTCTGGAGTGACTGTTTGACGTTTTTAGTGGAAAACAGCACAGTTTGGCCACATAACCGACATGGGGAATGAAGTGTCGGTGTCTAATCTAATAAATAGGTTTGTCCAGTAATAACTACCTGGTTTTTAAGCTGCCACCACTGGTGGATACGTTAAAAGCTAAGGGAAGTTCAAATAAAAATGGAATTAGGTATTATTTTACACCAGCAATTAACCTACACTAGAGAACCAACTGGCGTTTAAAACTCTTGATTTTATTATTGACAGTTTAAATATGAAAGTATACTTTACATTTTTATGTTCACTAGTTACATTTGGCTTTAAATTAAAAGCAACAGGCTTTCAGTGAAAGCAGAAACAGAATTACAATTAAATTTGCATAGCCGTCAAGAACTGGACATATAGTTCTTAAACAACAATTTTTAAGTAGAAAAAGGAAACTGGAGTTCTAGCAGAACTCACTAACCTATAAACGCATCAGCTAAGTTACAAATTAAGACCAAACAGATAAATCTTTCGCAAAAGATTCCCGAATCCTCAAGAGCCACTGTCTGCCATTAAAATTAAAATTAATTTAAGATAAACAAGAAAAAGCCATGGTTGATAGGAAGGGAACCACCCTTAAGTTATAGAAGGCAGGGACCAAAAATCCCGATGGCCTAGCCTTCAATAAAATCCTCAAAACTAGGAAAACAAGTTTAAGTTCAAACTATAATTTAGAATGGGGATCCTAAATAAACTTTTTAAATTGAAACTAGTGACATACTAACTGTTACGGTTTGTTTTTGGTTCCCCTAGTGGGGCACCCCTCGGGGGGTTGAAAGGGCAAACAACCGAGCAATACTATTTTCTCACGTTGCCCAAATTAGTCTCTTACCTTCAAAGTATTACAGTTCCCTCTGCCTCTTGTATTCGCAATGGTTAACCTTTCCTCCGCCTACCCTTACTCAAAAGTGCTTTGACTCTTGGTTACCTGAATTCCTCCCCCAATCTTCAGTAGTATTAACCACCCAAAAACGAAATGTAGCCTATACAACACTATTAACACACACACAATTACCAATATTACGTTATTATATTACCAATATTGTCCCCTTTATTCACTTTCCGTAACTCCTTGACAAGGCTACGTACGACCTATCAAAATAGCATCATAAAATAAAAAGCAAAAAAAAAAAGATAATCCTTTAACATGTGATAATTGTCACCGTTCACATCCCCTGCTCAGGACGATATGTATTCAATCCCTGCCGGGCTTTCCATTACACAATATGCAATCATTACTAATGAGGAAAATACAAAACCCACAATAGCCACGATCAAAGAAAGGGGATCAACCAGAATTCCCAGATTTAACGTTATAACTACAAGCCAAACCCACTTCACTAACTTTCCTGCTACGGCCAGCACGGATTCATATACATTTCATACGCCTATTCACATTACCAAATCCACAGCAAAATCCAAAACTCGAACCAAAACTGACAAAACAAAACAAACAAAATCAAGTTTATACCATCTCTTCGATATTAATTAATTAACATTGATATAAAAAAAAATTTAAACAAAATTGGATTAAAAGAAAAGATTCTTAAAGGATATTCCCCTTCTTCAATAAAAATTCCCAGAAGCCACAATTGGGATGAAAGACTCTCTATGAACAATAGCCTCCCGCAAAATGTCACGTGTGGTCCCTTCACTCACCTCTCAATAATCTCCAGAACCCGGGTCGGCCTCGGGTCCGATGACCACGGATCGCACTAGTCCGTACGCCAATTATTATTCCATTTTTACTTTTAAGTCCACTTCACTTTACAGTTCACAAATATTAGTCCAAAGATTGCAACGATGCTGCTAGCTACGTCGAGTCACTGCTTGATTCCCATCATTGACTTCTAACCTTACTTGAAACTTCAACTTTAAACCCTTAATAAACTATTCTGACTTTTTTGAATTATTCGCGGAAAGCAAATTAACTGCGACTTTTCCCTAACTCTGATTTCCGGCCGTTGCGCACAAATATTAGTCCAAACGATCATGTCAGGTGACTGTTTGGTTTCCATCATTGACTTCTAACCTTACTTAAAACTTCAACTTTGAACCCTTGATACAGTATTCTCTTTTCACTTATTCACGGAACAAAATTAATCGCGACTACTCCCTTACTCTGATTTCCGGCCACTGCACACAAATATTAGTCCAAACGATCATGTCAATTCACTGTTCGTTTTCCATCATTGACTTCTAACCTTACTTAAAACTTCAACTTTTAACCCTTGATACACTATTCTGACTCTTTTCACTTATTCACGGAAAGAAAATTGACTGCGACTACTCCCTAACTCTGATTTCCGGCCACTGCCACGAATTACAACTTCTTGGGTCTGCAATTCTCTTGCGCGCAAGAATTCTTACCCCCATCACTCCCTTAATTCCTATTGGTCCCGATTGCAATATTCGGGCTCTGAAAGGATTTAATGCATTTTTTTGAAGCCAAACTCCTGATAGGCGTCTTGCAGTTAGTCTCAATTCCCAACCATCTCAAAATAGCTCGGCCTCAAGCGTCTATGTCCGCCCTCACGATTCATGCGCCACGTGCGATCAGCGGCCACCAGACTCCAAGAGGTCTATCAAATCCGAAACCTAACGAAAACAACGAAATTCTAAAAAAATTGCATTTAACAACTTATGGAAAAAATACCAACGTAATTAAGGCATCCGCCCAACAATGACAGGTGACCAACAGGGAGCGTGCTGACAATACCAAAAACAAAAAAACAATGCACAAAACACAAGTAATAATTGAAAGAAATGTCACATATCAAGCCACTGCCGGCACACATTACTCGCCTGTACTCCTTGGCCCCACCCGAAATCCATCGGTGTTAAGCTTAAAGGAGCCGCGCTCCCTCACCAACTCGTCATGCCTTCATGTCTGTAACAAATGATTAATAATGGCCTAGTAACACTCCCGCACTTAAGTGCTAAATTTCATACTGAAGAAGGGGGAGGGGTTGAGGTATTTCCTAGAAAAGAAATTTTCGAATTATTATTTATTGAATTTCAGGAAGAAAAAAAACAGACTGATATCTTGCATTTCATATTTTACGACGGTTTCGAGCCAGGCCAAGGCAGCACTTTTGTTCCTCTTCCCCTGTCTCTTCAAATCGGTCACATGACCAAAATTCACTTTCAAACAACCGAACACTTGTGTGAATCAATCATTCATAATCAAACAATAATAGGTCGTTCAGTAATCAACAACAGTACATATTGACAAGTAGCGGCCCTATCAACAATGCTCCGTCAGCAGCTTCTGCCGCATCAGCAGCCACTAAAAGTAATGATAGTTTTACTGGAGTATGTACAGAATTAAATAGTTGTAATTTAGATTAATTATTACGAAACATGAAATCTATAAAACAGGTGTAGTTCCGAACAAATTTTCCTTAGAAATGAAAACCACAACGCTGAACAATTTAAAATTGGCGTTCCCGTTCTCAAAACTACGCACAATCTCTCTCTCTCTCTCCATTCTCCGCACCTCCCCTTCTCAATTACTTCCATTTTATTTTAGTTTTTCTAGCTCTTAATTAATTCCAAGCAGAAAAGACTTGGTCCTGACGTGGAATATCTTTTCTTTCTATTTGCCCTTTCCGTCTCTCCCCCATGCCTGACAAGAAGATTGCTGTACTGTAGCCGGAGGTCCTGTCGTTCTCTTTCTGTTTAGAAGTGTTCACCTTGCCGTCAGGCGGGCACGGAGTGCACTGTTCCGGTAGGATTCGGTTGTCATTATGGTTAATTGTATAGTGGTAACACAGAAAGAAAGAACGGGGGGGTGGGGGGGGGTACGACTTGTGATGCAACCTTCTGCCGAAACCTCTCCATCACGCTAAAGCTCCATCCCGCCGCAGCTTCTCACTCTCCCAAAAGATATGCATGGCAGCTGGTTAACCTACCATGCCGTCTACAAAGCTAGACGTGCGCTTTTGACAGGCACACCGGCACAGCACGCATGACCATTCTGGCTGTTCCGCTCCGACACAAACTTAAGTTTTGGCTAATTGCAACATCCAGCTCTTGTCCACAGAGGAGTTATCACGAGCGCCATAACCGCGTAACTGGGTGTAGGCCGCCACAACAAATTTTAGGCCTACCGTTCAATAATGTTTTACTTTGCCCAAGAAAAGAACAAGCACAGAAAGAGAGAGCTGCCGCTAGATTTCGTTAAACAGAGCACAACAAGTTATACTGTATACAAAACGAACAAGAAAAAAATTAATTCAGATGTACGGGCCGCTTCCTAGAATTAAATATTAGGTCGAGCAACAGCGCGCAGTGCGTAGTGACAGAGAATTGTTGCCAAGTTCGCCATCTGTGTCCAAAATACAAAGAAATGTGACAGAAATTCAAGTTAATAACAAATATAATCATACATAACAATTAACTAAGTGGATGGGATCGGCTACAGGAAATCCTAATTAATAACTGGTCAATGCTGTATAAGAAACCAAACAAAACATACACAAAACAAAAAAAACCACTCAAGGAAGTCAACAATGACGGCATCCCATCACTGTAAGTTTTATCACTATCCTTGCTGGTTCCTCTTTTTTTTTAATAAGTTTAAACAAAAAATTAGAGAATCCTGAAAAGAAAAGTTTCACCAAAAGCTCCTCCGAACAGGTTTTCATGCTTAATTCACAGTAATTTCTACTTCCACTTGTTTTTTTATTTTCTTATTTTTTTTTAATAGGGTTCAAAGGGTTTGGCCAGACACCAAGGCCAACAAGATGGGGGGGGGGGGAGGAGTGTGCCGCTCGGTCATTGCATCTTCTGCCAACACCCACGCATGGAGGGGACTCCGAATTTATGATCGAAGTACCGCGCCCTACGTCAAGTGTCCATGTGGTCTTCCTTAACAGGTTGCCACAAACGCTCTCTCTTGTCTTTCCCCTTTTTTCTTCTTCTTTTTTCCGCCTATTCCAAGCCTCACCGTGCAGCTGCGGAAGAGTTCGTTTATAGAGAGGGGGAGGGGGGTTGAATTGGGGCCACCGTCTTCGACGACCAACTCTGCCTTATTGATGGGCAATGGCAGGGGGGGGGGAAGCAACAGTGCCAACCATGGGTTTGTAAGTTTTGGTTTTCTTTCAAAATAAAAGATAGTCTCATGGCCAACTCCAGTAGTCTTACTCCACACGCGAAATCACATAGCACTGTCTAGGAACTGTGACAATATGTGTATTGATTGCGTGATATATATATTTTAATGCGCATGAGCGTCTTAGTCTTATGTGGGTCTGGCCCACCAGCCCTTTAACGGTTTCATGGCTATAGTGCCCACCAGAAATAGCATAGCGGGTCTTAGTTCGTAAATTACGATGTAGGTCACTTTTCATTTATTTTGTGAGGGTCCAAGATGTAGTTTGCTTCATGAATTTTTTAAAAGACGGCTTAGTTCATTGTTTTATTGGGGGGGGCTTCCAAACGGGTCGATGGGGCAGCATGGGCTGAATATACCTGAAACTGTGCACTACACGTAGGTTACCACGGCCTCACGTCCAGTTTTTGTTGGGCAGCGCCTGACATCCTTCCCCGCCAGACCACGCCAATCCAGGCAGTCGAACACAGCTTGGCAACGGATGGCGTTGTCGGCCATCGGTCGAGGGCACTAGATAGGAGAGGACGAGAGAGCGAGAGTCACACAACACGCAACACATGCACAAGATCACATTAGGAGAGAGTCCACCCTCCCCAATCAGATATTTTATGTCCGTTCAACCGTTAATCCCGCCAGTTTCAATCGATTTGAGCATTCCCCAGCATCTCGTCTCTTTTTTTTTCTTTCCTTTTTCCTGAACCCATCCCACACTATGCAAAAATTCTAATCTACAATCCTAGTACAAGCCTACAACGTTGGCAATATTCCTAATTTGCATTATTTTGAAATCCTACTTCCTTTACTATGATTACAGATACATATATATGTGATTATATAGGATAGGTACAACATGAAACGATTCTAACTAGCCAGCAATACATCCATTAATAAGATTAGTTATATATTGGAATGAATATAATGACCTAACACACTTAAACAAGTATAACAAAGAAACAAAAGCTGTAAACAAAGAAAGAACATCTAGGGAAGGGAAACAAACACAAGCTCGAGAGCCGGAGACAAACAAATAAGCCAAGAAAAAAGGAGGGGGGGGGATCAAAACACAATTCGAGTTGGCACAAGAGTGCGTCGCCGGGGAAAATGGACTTAGTTGTGGAATCACTGCCGGCCAAACATGGTGAAGCAAAGTGATATAACAAATGCTAGCATGAGTGCCGTCAGAATGCAACCAACACCCACTTCATACCTTTAGGAACATGGGCCAGTAAAGGAAAAAAAACGGAAGTAGGGTAGTCCAAGAACCTCCCGCCACCGGGGCTCGGCTATGAGTCTAAGTTGTATCCAGCATTTCCAACGAGAACTTGGGAGTCGATTGGCAGTAACTGAAGCTTTCACAAGCTATAGAATTCTTTGCAATCAGGCAGATTTCATCCTCGTCACAAGGGCGATGTGCACGAAACAGGACCTTTACTTCCTTCATTTCGGAAAAATATCAACCGAGTGGCTAGGGAGATGTGGTCAAATACCACCTGTACATTGCCCTCCAGACAATTGGATTTTGCCACCAGGATGATTTCAGCCAAGGAATGACAACTGTGGCATCCGGTGACAGATCCCACCTTCTATATCTGTGGGCAAACTAAGCTATGGCACAAATGTATTTTGTAATCAGTGAAGCTAAGGTGAACCAGGAGTGGAGCCGACTGTAACAATGTGGAGGTCAATTGTCGGTCTCTATCCAGTGAAAAGAAATGGTTAGACCAAACTAAAGGCAGTTTATTGTTCTGCCTCCTCACCACTATGTCCAGATAGCTGTTAACCTTTTCACACCGCATCTGGTCCTCATAATCACGGCAGGTAACTGATTGTTAATTAAACACGAACTCGTTTGTATTTAGGATCTCTGCCTGAACATCCCCTATCGCTCCCGGTTCTGGCCTGCCTTGGGGGCTAGCACGTTCTATATATGCCTCGTCCGGGTGACCCACTCGGACTATAAGATTCTTATCCACAAACTCTTGTGGCTGTTACAGCGTTCCCAAAGGGTTCACGGAAACACCGCTGTAAATTCCCGGTTTATCAACAGTAAACCGCTCTGCAGTTGAGTTTTTGGTAATAGTAACCTCAATGGCACGCAGGCACGCAGGCCTGACTCGTTATCTTGTACACTGCATAGCTCTTCTCATGTGAAAGAATTAAAAAATAACGGAAAAAATGGCAAGGTGGAGAGTGTATCAGTACGCATCCAGCTGACTTAGAGCCGGGAATACAGTCCGTTCGCCCTGGATAGGTCTGTGACTCCCGTGTTAGGCCCTCAAACTGGTAATTATGGTAACAGCCCGAAAGCCACCCTCAGTGCCGCAGTGAGGACAAGTAATTTCGTTAATTGACCTTAGATGAATTGGGAAAGTAAAATACTGCAGATTGTGATACCACCTACAGTTCACACCTTTGAACTCGAGTACCATGTGAAAAAGAGCTTCTCCCTTCTCATCAGAAAACCACAGACAGGTCTTACTTTTGAGAGATGGAAGAGAAATCTGAGCCTGGGTGGAAATCTTGCACTCTGTTCAGCCATGGTCATCCACACACTCAAGCGAATCTGACTGAAGCATCTCAAGAGAGGTGCAGGCATTAGTACCACTCAGTATTAACAAGGGGTCCATGCCAATCAGTAATAGTGCCGGTACCAAGCCTAGAGGGGCTGGGTGAGGGCGGTTCACATGTAGTTCCTGCATAGCATGTTCTATCCTTTCTCCTGTTTGTCGTACCAAACGTCTTACATTCTCTCTAACCAGATAACCAAGTACCATACTCCCACGGAGTCCGTGCTTCGCACCAAAGTATATTAAGTAGGCAGCTGCAAAACTGGCCCTGAACCCCTGCCAACATGTGTGAAGGATAACTGTCAAATAGCACACAAATATTCCAAATAATATAAAGAGGCCCACATATATCAAGGCCCTTATTTCCTGCGGTAAGCAATTTCTGAAATACAAAACTTGCCAACAGAGAATACACTCCAGTTTGGCACAAAAGGTCCGTCCAACAATTTGGAATTGTGCCTCGTTTAAAGGCCCTGAGTGTTTTATTACGGTCACCTGGAGTTCCCCTGGGGTTAATAGGAACTCGTCTGGCACCAAAATTTGGCCCAATCCGCTCTTTTCGAGTCGATATGCATGCTCCAATCCATTTTTGCGCAAAAGCACCACTCCAGGTCCCTTCACGAAGAGGACTGGATTCTTAAATGTAATAACTCCCTCTGGAGTTGGTATCTTTGCCTCCTTTGCTTCATGGCGATGTTGGGTGGGCCGTCTCAAAGGCGAATAAGCACACTGAGACCCAAGGTTCGTTGGTATGGTATTATTAAATAGACAAATTTGGTAAGATATTATGGGAGGATTGTAAACCTCCCCCTCTGCAGACCTCACCCATACGTTAGCAGTTGCATTGGCGAATTTACAATGACAAGGGTTGTTGTTGTCGCACCTAATTTATGAACAATAATCTACATCACCACTGCAGTGTGTTACGTTTTTGCAGTAACACTGATTACCTCCAGGCTGTTGACACGCTATGAGAGTCAACCTTCCTTCCATTGAAGGATGCTGTTCCCAACGCATTCCCCAAGATGTCACGAGTGCACCATCTCCCAACTTGACCTTAGTCTCCCACGCCCTCACACAGTGAGTACAATCCACATTTCTGGAACAATAGTTAGCGGGGAAAAGAAGGGGTGGGGGATCCAAATCCCATCCACATGATTTTTGTCCAAGAGACCATTCACAAATTTCCACCGCATGCAGGGAACACTGTCATTAACCTGCACCGGAATGGTAACTCTGGGAACAGCCACAAAGGGTGTGGAGGTTGACCCACGCTCCCATGCTGAGGTCAGCAACAATCAAGCCTCCAGAAAAGCCCATGTCACTGCAAGCATGCAACCCATTACGTATAGGTGCCTGAGACGACACAAACACAATGACAATCACAAAAAAGATGCTAAATCTCCATAGCCATTACCAAAGAAGGGAAGCGGGGGGGGGGATATTGGCCACTCTTCCGCCCCGGCACAACTTTATCTGTCCCTGCAACAAATGGATCCATCAGACAACAAGACAATACTCTCACTCGCCCATTTATACTCCGGGAATCACCCAATCCAGTAAGCCTCCTCATCCCTGAATACAATTATGGCTCGCGGGACCCATCAGCATTCCCGTCATACATGAACACCACTGCGGGCCAAGCAGCCCACGGGCTTCCCCACCAGACACGATACTATCCCGGCAACAAAACAAAACAAAGCAAACAAACAAAAATTGGGGGGGGGGGGCACAACAAGAAGAAAAGGAGAAACGGGCGCACCTAGAAATCCTAGCTACATCCAGTGTTCGCCCGGCTCCCCCACCGTCTCCAACTAAATCAGCCCCACCCGAAACAAATTTCAGCTGTGGCAGGGGCAGCCTCCAGAAGGGGAAGTGGGAATGAACTTCAGGTCATCTTTCAGCCTGTCGACAATCCACACCCCAGGTGGAGCACTCCGACTCCCAGCCACTCGTCCCACACCTATTCCAATTGTCTCGCAATTTCCATTACTCACTTCTCACAATACTCTTGATCACTCACCAATCTCATTGCCCCTAGGGGCCAGAGGGGGGAAATGAAGTTGGACTGGGGCGCCTAGATGCCCCAGTTAGCACTAATGCTGACCTGTCCAATTCATCACCCACTCTTTT
>JAHWFP010075710.1:16213-32826 GCA_023313725.1 Lithobius niger
TAAGCCCTGATCGTCTCTTAATGATAGTATTTACATCTTGTTAAGAAAGGAAGGACACAGCCTAATAACAAGGAAGGGGGAAAGATGGGCACAGAATCACTCCCTCCCAAGTCGTGTGTCACGTTTTCTCTTTACTTTGTCACACTCGGGAATTTGAGCACCCGGCACCTATCGAAGGACTGCCAAAAGTTTATAGTAGTTCCATGACGTCTCCAGTCAGGCAGGTCACTGGGGTGGATGGGCCGTCCGTCTGTGTACCTTCCCTTCTCAAAGCAGCACTCACCAGTACCCTGAGCACCCCAGGAGTTCATGCGACCACAGTCAGCACCTGCTTCTATATTCGCCGGAAGGCCATCCACCCCGTTGGCCGCAGCCGTCTTTATCTCATTGGCACCCAGCAGCCAAGATTCATAGCAGCGGAACAGTGAGCTGTCGTATGACAATGCATCACTGGCTGCAGAACAGCGGTCATTGATCCCATCAGTATTGGTCTCTGAACCCAAAGGTCGCCCACTTGCCCCTCATTTACATTTGGCTGTCTACATGGGGATATCTTATCATCGCCCCCCGAACTCTCTGGGGCGGTCGACTCCGTCACAATGGTTTTACTTCCACCATCAGTCCAAGCTTCGCGGGAATTGCGAAATCGAGGTGGAACAAACCGCCTTTTCTTCCGGTATTTTGGCCTTGATTGCTCCTCAATATTGGGCATAACCCGAGGTGGAACTTTCAGCAGAAAATCCGCTCCACCCTCCTTCAGTGCTCGCACCAGCAAATATTCTGGCACACCAGGATCAATCATGGGGGCTCCATCCTGAGCTCCATCAGTGGCTCCTTAGTCTCACCTTCAAGGAGAGAATCCACCGATATCCCATCCATGGCTATCGCACTCCAACCACAGACAGCTTCTCCACGCCCTCCTCATCCATTATACGTCGGCCATTACGGAGATGCGAGGACTGGGGCAAGCGCTGGGCCAGAGGAACATCGTCCTTAGAATCGCCACTGCTATCATCTGGCTCGAGAATTGGGGGGTGGGCACCCTCCCAGAGCCTAAAATCTGTGGGTGGATGGAAATTCCTGCTGGCGGGGTGACCTCAGCATCAGTTGACAGAGGGGAGGGGGCCTCCTCATATCTCGCTCTAGTTCTTGCCCGGATTCTTTCGGATCTACGGAGAACTGGATTAGGAGGAGGGCAGACCGGGGTGTTAGGAGTAATGTATTCCCCTCCAGGCTCGACAGGATGGTCCCTCAAACTGTCCCCACCACCCGAGGCTCCTCGACCGTCTGGTTCCAGTTCTGACTCCGACGAAGACGAGGTCATCTCCAGCTGTGGAAAAGGCCTGCGCATCTTGTAAGGTTTGAGTCGATTCACATGTACGATCTGTGCGACCATCTTACCCTGGCTCATCCTCAAGACTTCATAGTTGACGTCACTTAGTTTCTTTTTTACTCAAAAAGGCCTGGCCCACAAACGGGCTAGTTTCTTTGGGATTTTTCTTTCCCACTGAGGGAGTGTATAGCATGACTAAATCTCCCTCCTCCAGTGGTAGGTCCTTACCCTTTATTTGGATCCTTTCTATCTGCCGCTCGGCGGCCTCAATTAGGCTTTGCTGCACATTTTCAAAAGCCGTGCGCATTTTCCTGCGCAGTTCTCCCTTATAGGTGTTGGGATCAACAATGAGTGATGAGGGCCTTGTTAGAAGGGTATGGGGACGGGCGGGGTCCCATCCAATAAGCATAAAATGAGGAGTCTCCTGCAATGTGGCATTGACGGCATTCCTCAAGGCCATAACAGCATACGGCAGGTAGCAATCCCAGTCCCTCTGATCCATACTCACGTAATGCGACAATGTTGATATGTCAGTGTCTGTATAGTTCTTTCGCTCAACCCGTCAGTCTGCGGATGCCAAGGAGTTGTCCTTATCTTTTTGGTTCCCAGCAATGAACAGACCTCCTTGAAAAGGGCCGAATTATACTGGAGGCCTTGGTCGCTCAATAGGGTGCCACTAATACCGTATCTGGTGACTATTTTCCTGACGTAAACGTCAGCCACTGTTTCAGCCCTAGTATTAGGGAGTGGAAAAGCCTCCAGATACCTGCTGAGGTAGTCCAGTTGGCATATTGTCAAATAGCACGTTTTTCTTAGCAGCTTTGACCGGACTCAAACAAGTTCTTTGCATCACCATACATGCCCTTCCAGTAGAAATCTCGCACAATGTTTTGCAGGAAGCGTTCGAATCCCTGGTGACCCGAGAGGACTGCATCATGGCATGCCTCCATGACTACAAACACAAGTGTTCGGGGAACCACCAGTTGATGGTTGAAACGTGTGTATGCTTTCTGCTCGGATCGCAGGGTGTAACGGTACAACAAATCGTTACCTGGGTCTATGTAAAACTGGCCCACAGGCACAGACTTTATCAGTTCTGAATCGCACTGCCGCCCCATCAGGTGATTTCTAATAGCAACAACATACGGATCTCCTTCTTGCTCAGTCAATATCTGGGACCGGGCCAAACCCGCCAGGTTCAATTCATTTACTTGCTGATCATCTCCAGTCTCTGTATCCAGGGGATCCGGCCCCGCAGAGAGGGGGACGAGAGGGTGCCAATTCACCGGGCCGCCAACCCGACCAACCTCAATTTGGACTTGGCAATCACACTTTGTTGGTGTTCGGTCCACCCTGTGGTTGCTGCCGCTGCACGCACATTATCCCACTAAGTCCTCTGTTCCCTGCAGCACCAGAATAGACTTGTATGCCTCAATTTGATTTGGTGGCAACTGCATATCAAATACTATCACACGCAGGTGCATGACAGGACAGCTTGTGCCAATGAGCACAGTATTTTCCGATATTACCCTTTACAACATTTATTCACCACAACGGGTCGAACCGCTGCCTCAGAGCGACTCTAAGAAGTTGGAAATCCTCTGTCATTCTCAGTAGTGTGTGACAAAAAACAAACAGGTTCGCATTTCCCCTTAACCGTAATCTACAAACGTAACAGATCTGCCGATCTGACAGGTTCTCACACTCCAACAGCTGGACCAACGACTGAAAAAAAATATGGTATTCTTCTAACCCTTCTTCTCCGGAATAGGTGGCGATCCTCTCAGCCAAACCATTGAGGAATAGAACAGCTGGCATAAGCTGAATAATCTCACCAGTGGAATGCCAGCCCACCGTCTTTAATTACTCAAAATGAGGAATTCCTCCTCTAATCGCTGAATAACCTGTCGATGTTCCTCGTGATGCGTAAAATCGGGTACACTATAATAAATGCCTTTGCCCACCCCTTCAGTTTATCTCTACAGATATTGCAAAGCTGTGCAGATGACAGCCCGGCAGAAATGCCAGTCTCTAATATTGTCGCTATAAAATTTATCAAAAACCACCCAATCACAATTACCAGAAAATGTCGGAATTTCCGAACACAACTCCCAAATTGTAGGGGCTTTCATTTCTTGCAGTCTCCCAACAACACACCATTCTCTGTACTGCTCAACCTAACCCCATACTGCGAAAATCTAAGCAAAACAACACACAACAACAAAAAAAACACAAGGAAAGGAAAAGGGAGAATGGGAATAAAAACTAAACAACCACAACGAAACACACAAGAATTCAAGCAATGTCCTGATCCTGCCACGAGCTCGCCAAATGTTAGAGTTTGTTTTTGGTTCCCCTAGTGGGGCGCCCCTCGGGGATTGAAGGGCAAACAACTGAACGATACTATTTTCTCACGTTGCCCAAATTAGTCTCTTACCTTCAAAGTATTACAGTTTCCTCTGGCTCTTGTATTCGCAACGGTTAACCTTTCCTCCGACTACCCTTACTCAAAAGTGCTTTGACTCTTGGTTACCTGAATTCCTCCCCCATTCATCAGTAGTATCAACCACCAAATGTAAATATATGGCATTTGGCTTAATCCTTTAATTTATACCGATATATCGGTAACCGGTATCAGTATCTACCGATACTCTATCAATCACCAGTCTTGCTTCCTTTAAATCGACTTGTATTATACAACGTTCATTTGGCTATTAAATTAATAAAATAACTTAGATTCGTTAAGCATCCCTGCTTAGCTCAGTTCAGCCTCAGCCTTGCACATCAGGCCAACTGCCAAGTATCAGCTATCCAGATACTTCTTATAAATCAGAGTATTACATCATTGCTAATATTAGAACTAGTCCGGGTTCGAGACGCAACTTGTTCAGGTCTACCTTTACTATTGGAACAGTTAGCTGCTTGGGTATATAAAGGCCCAGCTGCTAGAGCAGCTCTTTCACTCCAACCCGACCCACATGCAGAAAGGTTGCCTGCCGCAGAGCTCATGACTCTAGGACCTGACAACAGTTATAAGCTAAGTAGAACTCTGATTATTGAATTGAATTCGTGCTGAACTTAGGAAAGTTAGCCTAACTCATTTTGACTAAGATCCAGGCCTAACTTTGGCACGCCCCGCAACGATAATAGCATTAGCTAAGAATGCTTTAACTTGGGATAAGAGGGACCCAAACTAAACCCTAACCCAGCACCTTTGACTTTGAATAAATCAAGTTTAATTAAACCAGAAACAACTTGTGTGGTCTCCCTTCTTTTGCTTGCCTTTGTTGTGATATTGTGTGATATTTGGTGCTGTTAATAATTCATCGGCCGGTGTAAGCTGTTTAGCTTACACACTGGAAACACGCCACTTTTCCGATAATTAGGGGAAAGTGCGAGGTTTACAATGGTGTCCGAAATTTAGCTTCGAATTTTAAAAACCCACGCCCAATTCATTTGTTAGCAGCAGATATCACGTCTTGAAAAAAAAAATAGAGTTGAAAAAAAAAAAGGTAAGCGAAAGGGGACCAAATTTTGTGAAAAAAAAAAGTGTAAACTAAATAACAAGGTTGCATAATGGCTACTGATATACTAAGCCATAGAAATAATAATGGGCTAACAATTTATTTAATTGTTGTTGTTGCTTGAGCACAAATTTTTTTTTGTTGGTTTCATTGTATAAGCCATGGTTAAGACTAGAAAATCTGCTTCTATCGGTGGTTTAGTCAGAATTCCTGTGCCTAGGAATAAGCTAGAGCACTCGACTAGGGGAAGGCTTATTAAAGCAAATCCTCGTTTAATTGAATTTCAAAATTTAAATGTGGTTTTATCAGACTGGGTTACGGTCCTTATCTTGGCAAGGACGAGTGCAGATACGCACGCCGTCAATTGCACGTAGAGCAGTGGCATGCGTGCAAGCCAGGTGCTCGCTCACGCAGCTCTTCTCATGAGCGAGCACAGGTGGATTCCGATCATGAATCAGCTGTTCACTCTGACAATAGAGCAGCCAGTGTTTCGCCAGATAGGCGTAGTAATAATAGTTTTGTTTCCTCTCGTCATGATTCCCATCATAATTTTAATAATGAAAGGCCTGTTAATATTCCTTTTGTTTTGACTCATGACATGCCTCAACACGACGAGCAGTCTGCTCACTCTCGTGACTTGCGCAATAATGTTGCTCGCAGTCGTCGTTCCTTCCGAGAAACAATGACGTCATCACCCATTCATACGCCACCGGAAACCCCCTTGGGTCAACAGGTCCAGACTCGCTTCGTGCGGAGCGTGATCGTTTACAACACAGTAACGATAGTCACGTTGAAACTTTGCGTAATATAGTTGGCAGTTTGCAAACTAGACAATTAAATAATTATGGTAACAATGGTAATAACAACAGCACTCGTCTTTGGGAAGACTGACTAAATGCTAAGAAAAATTTAACTTCTTTTTCGGCGAAGATGGTACGGATGTTTTCACATTCTTGATCCTGACAGATAATCTTAGGAAAATTGATAGGAATCTTCCTTACTGTGAATTGATAGCAGCCGCTAGAAACAGGTGTAAGGGAAGAGCTGCCAGATTTTTTGCAACAAGCTCGATTGCTTCTAAGCAAACCAACTGGGCTTCTTTTAAGTCAATTTTAATAGAAAGATTTGGGGCAGGAGGTAAAGAGGTAACTAGAACTAATTTTCACAGGGCTAGAATGTCGCCTAGAGAAGACATTGGAAAACTTGCAGATAGGTTAGAAATAATGGCAGCCGAAATTCGGAGAGTTCAGCCATCCGTTGATGATTTTGAAAGAGCACATCAGGGGAGATCACGTGACAAAGGGTTGAACTTTTCGAGCAGCTATGCCCGACATTTTGGAAACTTATTTAGCAACTATTTGTCCATGGGAGGACATGGGAGGACATGTTACATAATACTTTGAAGCGCCAAACGGAGATTAATGAAAGGAATCATTACAGGCGAAATCAACAATCTGCTTAAGTTTCGTCTGATGCAATTTCGCCTCTCGACAAAACAGCGACAGTTGCAGCAGCAGACCTAGCCAAGGTTTTGCAGGAACTTGAACGTAAAAATAAGGAAATTAAAAATATTAGGCTTCGTGATTCATTAGGGGAAGCCAGGGTTTCCACAGTACAGCAGGAACAAAAGTAACGACGCAATTGTTTTCGGTGTTTCGGCAAGTGCCACTTCAGCAGAAGCTGCAGAACTGCAGATAGTAGGCTGGAAGCAGTTAAGGCCGCAAACGCAAAACGTTTGGCTGCCGAAGGGAAACCAATTCCACGCAGAAGCACCTCTAACACGAAATATATGGGAAATAATCGCCGAGATAATAATAATATTGGCACTAGAGACAATTCACAACTGAATTTAGCCCAATATAATCATCAGCGTACAACTAACAATGGAGCAAGCCCCAATCAAGTTCAAGTCGCTCGAAGCTCACAGCAGCCGCAGCAGTCAAAAAACTAGTTGACAGTTCGAAGGGAAACAGGTACTTCGAGCTGGCTGGCTATTCTAACGCAAATGAAATTCCGACTTGCGCTATGAACACTGTAAATCCTGACTATAATACAGAAGAACAATCATCTATTAGGGAAGAAACAAATGTTTTATTTAAAAAGACAAGAATTCATTCTGCACTCGACGCCGCAGGCCTACTTCTCGATTTGTATTCGAAAGTAGACTGGCACCAGCAGAAATTAGCGCTCAGAGACAGAACGCTTACCATGCCCAGGCTTGCAGCTTATTTTGGTGCTATTCCAGAAAAATATGTGGCCCCGATCTTGAACGCCAACGCTCATCTGGAAAACACTTTCAAACGCATTCTGAAAGAAGTTAATACTGCTTATAATTTGTCTTGTGATTCAGCCATTCTAATTTTATTTGAGGACGGTGCCGACTCTACTAACTTTCACTCTGAATTGTCACGAGTAAAGACTAATAATCCAATCATTTTAGAATTGATTGGCGAGGAACGATTAATCGAATTCAGTAGCATCTCTGACTCTAATGAGCGCAAGTCTCATCTGCTTTCAGCGGACGAAACAATTTTAATTTCAGACAAAAATCATTCGGAATGGAAGCTACGCATTCCTTTGTTGGCTAAAATTACTGCACCAACAATATGTTTGATATATTGGGATAACACGTCAACCCAACCATCATCACTGAGCAGAAACGTGTAAACCGACAAGCGAAACGCAAAGTCTTGCTCACTCAGAAATCGCAGCAGCATATCGAAGCGACGCCGCACCAACTCCATCCGGCGGCTGGAATAGACAGACATGTTGGCTCACGTCTCGTTGGCAAACGCAAACGACGCATCAGAGCAAGTTTTGGTAAATTGCTTTGGCTATAACGCTAAACCGGCGCACCCAAGACCTCACCTAATTTTTAAATTTGGGCATTTTAGCAAATTAGGATTATTGGACTCAGGTGCAGGGATTTCCTCAATTGAAAAGTCCACAGCTGAAGAATTATTAAATGATTATCGCATTAAGCGCAGCGTAGCTACTACACAAACACCTACAACTTTGATAGGCGTTGGTGGAACTAAGATATCAGTAAACCGAATTTTGACCATGGAAATAAGTAAATGTGGATTTTCTAGGGAACACAAATTTAGAATCGTTCCTAATGGAAGTTTTGGAGCTATCCACATTTTATTGGGTTATGATTTCTTATCACAACAACCCGATTTATTAAAACTAAACTGTTCAGACCAGATTTTGGAAATCGATAAGCTGAAATTTAGGCTTTTCCCCATCTCCATTTGATGCCTGGGAGGCTTATAATCAAAATAGAGAAATTATAAATCAAAAATCAAAAATCAAAATTTGGTTTTCAATGCAGATAAAGACTGTCATTTAAGGCATCCAAATAATAACGAGGCACCATGCATTAGCCTTAGAGAAATTTATCATTTCATCTGTTAAAATTGCCTTGAAATTTTCAAACGAATCCGTATAAATACGAAGAATGCGATCCGGCATTATTAACAAACGAATTTTGCAAATTAATTTCCAGATGGACCAATCTTGTTCATTTCACAAAAGAAAATTTTTTTTGGAAATCTCAAATGGAGAGATTGTCGTATTTTGCATAGATACACGCAATTAAGTTCAAAGAAATAACTTAAAAATGTGGCCAGTGTGATTATCATGAGCAAGGCTCTTGAGTTTGTTTTGGTTTTGATTGTTTGTCATTGGATCACAAACTTACCTTGAAATCATATCACAATCGGTGATATAACTAAGGAGACTTGTCTGACGATAAAACAAATTTTTATCTGCATAGAAAATACGTCTCATTTAACATGGTTTATGAGAATGAAAAAAAAATGCATATAGAATATGACTCTTGTGTTTCAAACAAATGAATCCAGCTATAGGCTATATCAAATTAGCCTAAAAAAAAAAAAAGAATGTTTAGGTTTGAATTTGATCAAAATAATGATACAAAAGTTATAGCCTATGCTAGCATAACAATTGATTCAGACAAATATGCATCCATCCCTCTTAGTTCATACACAACAATATTACCGAAACAAGCAGTTAAAAACATTTTATGGAAATTGACAAAATAAGACGAGAAAGATTGCTAAGGGAACTGAATTTCCAAAAGAAATGCAGAAAAATTATTCTGCCCATTATAAATTTTGTCAAATTATGTCCGAAATCTCAAGTGAAACTAAATCTTGGAGATCTGTTTTAAGGAAACATCGTATCTTCCGACTTCATAATTGAATACAGAATAAAATTCTGCTCGTTGCATGATTTGGACAAATATGTCAAAGATTTTAAACGAAAGAATGGTTTGGAAATAGAATTACAAAAATCATATCTCCCGACTTAATTTTAAAAAATCTCAGAGACGATTTCAGAAAAATGTTCTGCTTATTATACAATTTGGACGAATACGTCAGAAATTTCAGATAAAATTATATCTCGAAATTATTGAGAAATATCATATCTTCCGACCTAAGACTTGAATTATAAATTATTCAGAAATATCAAATCTTCCACCTTAAAACTCAGATTGTAAATTATGGAGAAAAATCATATCTTCCGACTTAAGAATTGGATTGGATATTTGGAACAACACATTTTGGTTCCTTTGGTTATGAGTGTTTCATCAAAAACACTTTAGCTTTCACTATGCAATAGTGGAGGAATTTTAGGAAATTCGACCTAAGAAATTAGCAGGAAGTTGAAACTTAGCACAGTAGTTAGTGATGCCTTACTGATGACGCTGTTAAAAGTCCCCATAAATCCCAGCTGTGCGTCAGCCGCCATCTTGGAAAATGGCGCTCGATTTTCAGTTGTTTGGCAATAACTGAGAAGATTCAAAGTTAGCATAATTTACCAAGAGACAAATTTTCTCACTCAGAAAAAGACAAACATTTTTTGTTGGAAAGATTTTTTTGTATTAAGAAAAATAAAAAAGTTACAGACTGATAAAGATTTTAAATTCTGCAGTTTAATGCTAACATGCAAATTACTACTAGTTTTATGTATGAAAAGAAGTATTATGAGCTCTAAATACATATTTTAAGATCCTATTACATGTCCATGTCAGATTGTCAGAGTCATATTATATATTCTCTTGGAAAATTACCTTTGTCATAATACATTTATTGTTCAATCCTCAGACTCCTGTAGTAGCATATCGACATGTACGAGTTGTTGCAGGTATTACGTAGTTTCTTCACACTCTCCACCCATTAGTAGGGCGGTTAGAGGTTGAATTGTTTACCTTCTGTGAAAAGCGTTAAATTTGGTATGAGTGCATAGGAAGGGTCACTTTAATAAAATACCTGCGACAGCAGGTTCAACCCCCCCCCCCCCAGGGAAGGGGTGATTCCACCTATAAAGTTTTTTGAGGGGGCCTTAATCATCAACAAATTAAAAGCAAAATGTGAAGCAAAAACGTTCAGCATACATTTTTGGACAAGAAAAGTGACATACATTTTTTACATGAAGGCAACCCCTGAACCCTAAAATCGTATTTAAAGTATATCACCCTTAATTCGTGAGAAAGCTCCTTTTTTTCAATTCGTTGTTACAGTGGTTTTCGTGTTCAAAGTGCCCTCCAATACCCCGAAATGGAATGTTAACGAATTTTATGAAAGGTGCGGATCTATTCTTTCCATCAATCCTAACCGAAAATCTGTAACGTAGATAGGGATCGTCCTACGCCCATTTAAAGGTGAAGATGTAATGGTGTAGCGGCGAAAGCCTATGTTGATTTTGGAATTCAAAGTGCTCTTGCAAGCCCTCCACTAGTCCTAAATGGACATGCTTGGGATGTTCTGAAAGGTGGGAATCTATTCTTTCCATCAATCCTAACCGTAAGGTTTTAGCCATGATAGGGACTGGCCTACGCCCGTTTAAACGTTTAGCTGTAATTGTTGTAACGGCTAGTTTCAATTTACAAGTGCCATTGTAATGCTCATATTTGTATTTGTAGCTAAGCTTAACAATTTCGGTTGAGAACGATGGAAAGAAAAGATCCCACCTTTCTGAAAATCCTAAGCATGTCCATTTCTGGCTATTGCGAGAACAATTTGAATTTGAAAATCAAAATACGCTTTCGCCTTTAAGCCATTAACTATTCACCTTTAAATAGGTGCCGAACGATCCCTTTCTAAATTAATAAAATTCGGTTAGGTTTAATGGAAAGGAAAGGTTACCTTTCAGAAAATTCTAAGAATGACCAATTTAGGCTATTAGAAGGCTCGCAGGAACACTTTGAACACGAAGATCTGTATAACAACCAATTGAAAAATGGAGCGTTCACATGAATTAAGGGTGATGTGCTTTTGGGGTTCAATGGTTGATTTTGCGTAAAAGATATGCAGTTCCTTTTCTGTCCAGAATTGTGTGCTGAACGTCTTTGTCTCACATTATTCTTTTGATTTGTTACCGGTTAAGGAGTTACACTCAAAAAACCGTTTTGGGGTGGGGATAAATCACCTCCTTCCCCCTAATGTGGGGTTTTGAACTTCCTATCATAGCTATTTTTTCCAGTCCCCCTCATGTGCACCCATAATAAATTGTATGCGTTACACAGAAAATGAACAATTTCATCAATTTTGGGTCCCAATCCACCCTGCTTACATTGCTGAGCATAACACATCAGACTGCACACTTGCATCTCTTATTGGTGCATCCACCCTTGCAGTTGCATGAAATTACCTTCAGACGATCTGATGGAATTGTTTCCTTGGTAGTGGGAACAGGTCTCAGTGATCCCTTTGTCACGGACCAACCCCACTCTGTCGGATCGATGCCATTTCCTATCCATTCCTGGACCTGCAGAGATACATCTTGCATGAGTATTGCTCTGAAGTTGCGCTGATTGGAGGCATGTATCCATCTTCTTTCTGGATGCCGAGTGGTTATGAGTGAGGTACCTTAACTCATCGAAGGACTTTGTTTTAGATCCATACAGTTATAAGATAAACATTTCCTTAGCAGCTTTGATATCTTCTTTACTGGCATCCTTTTGGTTGAATATTTTCTTTCCATCTCTCAATTCCTTGTCCTTCTAAGAAGTTTGAGTCCCTGTACCTTGTCTTTTTCGTACAGAGCTAATGTCGTGTCGTATCCAGTCACCACGTGAGCACAGTAAAACTTCACAAGCTTCAGCCATTTTCTCTTTTTCTCCATTTGGATGTCAAAAGTAGTGGGTGAGCTGTTGGACTTTTTGGGATGGAGAAACCATACTTCTGCAAAAGCTATGTTAAAAGCACAAGAAAATCCGTATCCTGCCCAATGACGACTGTTGGACGTTTATGCCTGACTTTATCTAAAGCAACCGTGAGAATAAAATACATGCGTCATTCCCCACCTCTAGAACAGAATAGCCTTTGGTTTTCATTCTTTGTACAAGACTTTGTTTGTTTGTTGCCTCTGCTTGTCAAGAAACTGAACTTGAGGTACTGGTTGGTGTATTTCACTAAATGTTATGTCTGTAGAAGTTCCAGTTTCTGCTCGTCGTCCCTGTGCTGCCCTTTTAGTTGTTTCACTTTCAGGATAACCATCAAACACAAGGGTTCAGTTTTTCCCATAATGGCTCAGTTTCAGCATAGGTTGCATACAGGCCAAAAACGGAAAATCGAGTACCCTATTCCCAGATGGCGGCTGAAGCACAGCAGATATATGGGGACTAAAGTTTTCATCAACAAGGCTTAACTAACAACTATGTCAAGTCTCCACTTCCTGTTAATTCGATACATCGATTGCCATTTTTTTTGCCAAAAAATGGAAAGTCGGACGCCATTTTCCAAGATGGCGGCTGAAGCACAGCAGGGATTTATGGGGATTTTAAAGTTTTCATCAGCAAGGCTTAACTAACAACTGTGCTAAGTCTCCAATTCCTGGTAATTTGTTAGGTAGGTCGATTGATATTTATTTTGCCAAAAAACGGAAAATTGGACGCCGTTTTCCAAGATGGCGGCTGAAGCACAGCAGGGATTTATGGGGACTTTTAAAGTTTTCATCAGCAAGGCTTAACTAACAACTGTGCCAAGTCTCCACTTCCTGCTAATTTGTTAGGTCGATTGCCATTTTTTACCCTAAAATTCCTCCACTACAAGAAGAAACAATGTTTTGAAGTTAGGATGTCTGTCACTTGCACTATATACACGTAGGGCCTCCCACCTAACGCAAATCATAACGTAGGCCCACAGTAGATCTTTCAGCTCTAGAATTTTGTCTGAAAGCAAGTGACTGATTGTGTTATCATTACAAACAATTAAGGTACCGAAATATCGAGACACATGCTTTCTTACATAGAAATAGAGCATGTCTTGTGAAAATGTTGAAATTATAACCAGTCACTCGGCTCATTTATACTATACCTGTAATCATGGTTGGATTTTATTCTCCTATGTTGACATTGTTTCAATGTATGGACATCGTTCCTGTTGGATATTGGTTTCCATGAATATTGTTGTCAATGAATATCGCTTGAATGCGAATACTATTTTCCAGGGACACCGATATGTCCCCCAGGCTCGATAATTTGAAAGACAGTATTTGAGCTGTTTCTGGGCTCAGCCACGAAAAAAAAAAGAGAAGGAAAATCTCGTTTAAATATGGAAAAATTTTCATGGACTAAAAATAGTTATGTGACAAGCATAGAACATTTATGTGTTGTGACTAAAATCCTGGAAGCAGTTTTCAGTTCGTAAATTGACAAATGTTGAATTGTAATGGGCCAAACACAGTTGTGGCATGCTCAATATCAATGATTTTCACCCACTGAAATCAGTAAATCTATACACTATAATAAGTCATATGGAGTCGCCATAATAATGAGAATCATACGTTAATTAAAAACGTTACCAACAGGAATTAATTTTTTCCCCTCCATGCTTAAAAACGAGGAATTTTCATTAGAAATACGGCCTCCAAGCGTGAGCAAGCTCGAAAGAGGAGATCACGCACAAGCATTTCCGGTTGGGTAAATAGAAAACCTGGCCGACCTGACGGCCGAAAGCTGGGAAATTTCGATAAACAATTTCTGACAATGTTGAAATCAAGAAATTTATGTGCCAAAATGAAAACAGAAACTATGTGGAACGTTGCTTTAAAATTGAGAACCAAGAGAATATAATAGACTCTATGGTCAATGAAAATCAATGGTCAATGTAAGATCACAAATTTGCAGGCATGCCAGAAAACCTGAGATCTTACATCGCACGTCATTCAAACTTGAGTTTAACAGCAAAATAAGGTGTTATTGAAAATAAGTACGATTGGACCAGATGCAGGACACAAATAATGTAACCGTTGCATAAATCTAGGTAAAATTGACGATTATAACCTAATGTTATACAGAAGGTAAGCCACACCTCAATGTTGTGTTGTATTTGGTCAAATAAGACAACTTATCCGATAAAAATAAACCCCGACAATCTCGTACTCAAAAAAAATTTTTTTTATACAAAATTAGGTGGACACACCATTTTACATCAGCAGGAATATCAGGGGGAATGAAACTATATAAATACACAAAACACTTCTTTTTTTTTAGGTTTTATGTTTTTTAATTTTTTTTTGAGATTTCTAGAATTTTCTTTTCTTTTCTTCCCGGGAAATGGGGACTTTCTCTAGTCAATGTGGATTCCTAAAATATGAACAGAAAAGGGGGGGGGGAAGAGAATCTTTAGTAAATCAGTAGTGATGTGAATTGAAGTATGTAAAATACAACGTTAATAGTTACCATGAACCATCCAGTCCCCGTTGGGCGTACGACGAAGGATCACCCTGATCCGTTTGATTACAGGCGGGTTAGCTGTCTCTGGCTGCGGCAGAGCCGCAATCGCACCCGCGGTGGGAACCACCGGCAAAACCAGGCCAACCACGTCAAACTGTGCGGCCATGCCGGCAGCGACATCCACTGCAAACACGGCATCCACAACGCCCGCAAGCTGGTCGACGGGTGGCTGCTGGCCTATCGGTGGCCCGTCAATACCATTCTCTGGCTGAACCTAAACAAAGTTTCAGGAAATTTTAATCTTAGAAAATACGATTTCTATATTTGTTTGTTTGTTTGAATTAATGGATTAGGGATAATTAAGGAAGGTAAGGGAAGAAAACAAAGATCATAAGAAATTTAAAAATTATTCTCTTAATACAACATGGTTACCATAACGGTTAAACATTATTTAGAAAATAAAACAAAGATACAAATTAAGATCTCGTAAAACGAATTTTCCAAAGCTAGGCCACAAATTAGACAGCGGAAAACAGTTCCGATACGCCCTGAAAATTATAAGTAATGCAGTTATGGCTTTGGACGATGACGACAAAATTCAGACAGGCCAGTTCTAATCATGTATGTACCGGAATTTTTTTTTGAACAAACAAAATCGTAAAGAATAAACTAAGCCTATTGAGTCATTAGTAATAGTCTTGTTGAAATATTCCTGAAAGCAGCCTAGCTGGTATTATCCTAATGCTCGAGAAAATTTGAGAAAAAAAATCCTTGATGAATCTTGAACCTTTTAAAATTGGAAAAATTCTTATGAAAATCGAAGAGGTTTTTTTCCCCTATTTTTTCTCTTTTTCCCTGCCATTTGTCAAAAGGGAGATGTGATAAAGCAGAAAAATCGAAAAGAATTTAATCCGAAATTTATACAAAAGAAATTTTGCTCCCTAGCAAACCATCAGAGCACCATTTTTTTGGGGGGGGGGGGCTGCTCATAAAAACAATTTTCAACTATGACAAATTAAAACACCTTAAAAACGCAAATGAATACTAAAAGTATTACTAACCTCAACTGGATGGCCCTGGAGGTTCTCCAGAACCATCCGCAGCAGGTCACGAATCTCCAGCTGCAGGCATATTTTTTTTGTGCCAGCAAGCTGGACAGCTTCCGCAAAGGCAAACCTCACCCGGTGCTTCCTCCATTTTTTTTCTCGAAAAGAAGTGTTATGGTCAGCAAAGCGGTAACAGGCAGCAAAGGTCAAGAACCCTGACCGCATTTCCGGGGTCACGTGTCATTTGGCCTGAGGCATTAGTAGGGACCAAGAATAGAAGTCCCCTGAACTTACAAAAACCGACAATAGGTGTAAAACACCTCGGAAATTAAATATTGAATGAACAATTCAGAGGAGGAATCTCCTCGAGGTTACACTTAATTAAGTGATTATGAATCAAAAACGAACTTTTGAGTTTCCCTTCCCTTCATTCAACCTCAAACTAGAATTGAGTGATTGAAATGTATTTGGTTAAAATAGTTGCTAACACCGCCTGAGGATGGCGCTGCTAGTATTGACTCTAGTTTAAGAGATGCAGCATCCAAAAGCTTAGATACAAAAATTCGTATAGCACGTTGGATGAGATGACAGATCAAAACTCGTTGAATACAGTTATGGAAATTAAAATAAAATTGAAGAAATATAAATATTTCCATTTAAAATGACTTTTTTTATTTTGATTGTATAGGAACAATCAGTATGGATAAGAATTGCCAGTGTTATAAGTGAATATTTTTTTCCCCAGTCATAATCTTATAAAACAGAATTATGATGCTGTGGCATATGAGAATTATGAAATATAACGTATCCAAGTGAATTAATGCTATTGTTCTGTTGTAGGAAAGTTCACTAAGACGTTCACATTGCAGTACACCAGCCAGTGAGCTTTGATACCCGTTGTGGGACCACAACTGTCAACTGGGCAGAAAACAGCTGTTGTCAGTCAATTGTGGTCACGTCTTTGGTAATTGTACCCGAGTCTACAATTGCAACGACCAATTGTG
>JAHWFP010075710.1:32836-44452 GCA_023313725.1 Lithobius niger
AAAAAAAAAAAAAATTGCACCGAACAATTGTGGTTACACCAAAATAATCACGAAAATTGCAGCATGATCATACTAAAAATGGTTAGCTACGACTGCATTAAGAATGATCATTGAACCGAAAAGTGAGATCTCAGTGGTAAGATGTGAATCGCACTGGACAATCAGTATGACAGAATCAAGCAAAGAGCACTGAAAGGTAATACGAGAACAGTTACGTGTTCAAGGATGAACTATTAAAAGCAAGACAATGAACAATACAGTTCTGAGAATATTTGAAAAAAAATTGAAATGAATTTTTTTTATTATTTTGAATTGATGGAACTATAACTTCCAAACACGTTGCAACACTCCTAGTCTAGTGTGGCCTCCTAATAAACAATGGCCTGAAATGAAAAAATGGAAGATAGATATCATGTACGCAAACAAAATATACGAGCTCATGTGAGCCGACACAGGTTTGAAAAATGAAAATAGAAATCACAAATATTGGTTTGTTGTTTATATATATTTTTTTTTGTCGCATGAAAAGTTGGCCAACTTAGTGTGCATGAAAATGAAATGCTTTGATTTATGATTATGTGATCATGAATATGAATGTATGAATATTACATTATGTTTATGAATATGAACATGAAAATGAGATGCATTGATTATGAAAATGAAGTGACTATGACTATGAATTGCATTATTGACATGAAAATTGAATTACTATGGAAATGTGTCATTGACTTGAATGAAATTAATATATGTCTTGTTTCAGTAGAAACAGTTGATTCCGATAAAATAGGATGTTGAAAAGTGTCATTGATCTGTAATGTATACAGAGTAAGTATAAAATAAGACTCTCATTGCACTCAGAATCAGATCCCCTGTCCGAAATCAGAAATCAGAGTGAAATAAATTCACTAGAGCAGGAAAAGAATTAAATTAGCCAAAGATAAGTAGGAATAGGAACGTGCATCAGGGCAATCTTACTCGTTCTTAGGGTTTTTTTCCTTGAATTAATGCCAACAGAAAATCATAGTTAAGGTTTTTCTCCAAGACAACAAGCAGACTAGAAAACTGGCGGGTGGTTTTGTCAAGACACACGTTCAAATTTCTCCTTAGACAGGGTATAAATTAATGTTAAGGAAATATTCGTTAACCCATGAGGGGCTAAGAGCGAATATTACGTAAGCAAGGACGTTGTAAATATATGGCATTTGGCTTAATCCTTTAATTGATACCGATATATCGGTAACCGGTATCAGTATCTACCGATACTCTATCAATCACCGATCTTGCTTCCTTTAAATCGACTTGTATTATACAACATTCATTTGGATATTAAATTAATAAAATAACTTAGATTCGCTAAGCATCCCTGCTTAGCTCAGTTCAGCCTCAGCCTTGCACATCAGGCCAGCTGCCAAGTATCAGCTATCCAGATACTTCTTATAGATCACAGCATTACCTCATTGCTAATATTAGAACTAGTCCGGGTTCGAGACCCAACTTGTTCAGCTCTACCTTTACTATTGGAACAGTTAGCTGCTTGGGTATATAAAGGTCCAGCTGCTAGAGCAGCTCTCTCATGCCAACCCGACCCACATGCAGAGAGGTTGCGTGCCACAGAGTTCCTGACTCTAGGACCTGACAACAGTTATAAGCTAAGTAGAACTCTGATTTATTGAACTGAATTCATGCTGAACTTAGGAAAGTTAGCCTAGCTGATTTTGACTAAGATCCAGGCCTAACTTTGGCACGCCCCGCAACGATAATAGCATTAGCTAAGAGTGCTTTAACTTGGGATAAGAGGGACCCAAACTAAACCCTAACCCAGCACCTTTGACTTTGAATAAATCAAGTTTAATTAAACCAGAAACAACTTGTGTGGTCTCCCTTCTTTTGCTTGCCTTTGTTGTGATATTGTGTGATATTTGTTGCTGTTAATAATTAATCGGCCGGTGTAAGCTGTTTAGCTTACACACTGGAAACCCGTCACTTTTCCGATAATTAGGGGAAAGTGCGAGGTTTACACAAAAAACGCAATGTAGCCTATACGACACTATTAATTAACACACACCTTTATATACTTTCTGTAACTCGTTTACAAGGCTACGTACGACCTATCAAAATAGCATCATAAAATAAAAAGCAAAAAAAAAAAGATAATCCTTTAACATGTGATATTTGTCACCGTTCACATCCCCTGCTCAAGACGATGTGTATTCAATCCCTGTCGGGCTTTCCATTACACAATACGGAATCATTACTAATGAGGAAAATACGAAACCAACAATAGCCACGATCAAAGCAAGGGGATCAACCAGAATTCCCAGATTTAACATTATAACTACGAGCCAAACCCACTTCACCAACTTTCCTGCTAAGGCCAGCACGGATTCATATACATTTCATACGTCTATTCACATTACCAAATCCACAGCAAAATCCAAAACTCGAACCAAAACCGACAAAACAAAACGAACAAAAAAAATCAAGCTTATACCATCTCTTCGATATTAATTAATTACCATTGATATGAGAAAAAATTTAAACAAAATTGGATTAAAAGAAAAGATTCTTTAGAGATATTCTCCTTCTTCAATAAAAATTCCCAGAAGCCACAATTGGGATGAAAGACTCTCTCCGAACAATAGCCCCCCGCAAAATGTTACGTGTGGTCCCTTCACTCACCTCTCAATAATCTCTCAATAACCCGGGTTGGCCTCGAGTCCGATGACCACGGATCGCACTAGTCCAGACGTTCACACCAATTATTAGTCCATTTTTACTTTTAAGTCCACTTAACTTTACAGTTCACAAATATTAGTTCAAAGATTGTAACGATGCTGCTAGCTACGTCGATTCACTGCTTGATTCCCATCATTGACTTCTAACCTTACTTGAAACTTCAACTTTAAACCCTTAATACACTATTCTGACTCTTTTGACTTATTCACGGAAAGAAATTAACTGCGACTTTTCCCTAACTCTGATTTCCGGCCACTGCGCACAAATATTAGTCCAAACGATCATGTCAGGTCACTGTTCGTTTTCCATCATTAACTTCTAACCTTACGTAAAACTTCAACTTTAAACCCTTGATACACTAGTCTGACTCTTTTCACTTATTTACGGAAAGAAATTTAACTGTGACTACCCCCTAACTCTGATTTCCGGCCACTGCACACAAATATTAGTCCAAGCGATCACGTCAGGTCACTGTTCGTTTTCCATCATTGACTTCTAACCTTACTTACAAACTTCAACTTTTAACCCTTGATACACTATTCTGACTCTTTTCACTTATTCACAGAAAGAAAATTAACTGCGACTACTCCCTAACTCTGAATTCCGGCCACTGCCACGAATTACAACTTCTTGGGTCCTCCAATTCTCTTGCGTGCAAGAATTCTTACCCCCATCACTCCCTTAATTCCTATTGGTCCCGATTGCCATATTCGGGCTCTGAAGGGATTTATGCATTTTTTGAAGCCAAACTCCTGATAGGCATCTTGCAGTTAGTCTCTATTCCCAACCATCCCAAAATAGCTCGGCCTCAAGCGTCTTCTCTGCCCTCACGATTCATGCGCCACGTGTGACCAGCGGCCACCAGACTCCAAGAGGTCTATCAAATCCGAAACCGAACGAAATCCCAAAGAAATTGTATTTAATAACTTATGGAAAAAATACCAACGTAATTAAGCCACCCGCCCAACAATGACAGGTTACCAACAGGGAACGTGCTGACAATACCAAAAACAAAAATCAATGCACAAAACACAAGTAATAATTGAAAGAAATGTCACACATCAAGCCACTGCCGGCACACATTACTCGCCTGTACTCCTTGCCCCTGCCCGAAATCCATCGGTGTTAAGCTGAAAGGAGCCGCGCTCCCTCACCAACTCGTCATGCCTTCATGTCTGTAACAAATGATTAACAATGGCTAAATTTCATACTAAAGAGGGGGGGGGGTGGTTTGAGGTATTTCATAGAAAAGAAATTTTCGAATTATTATTTATTGAATTTCAGGAAAAAAAACGACAGACTGACATCTTCCGTTTCATATTTTACGACGATTTCGAGCCAGGCCAAGGCAGCACTTTTATTCCGCTTCCCCTGTCTCTTCAAATCGTTCACATGACCAAAATTCACTTTCAAACAACCAAACACTTGTGTGAATCAATCAATCATAATCAAACAATAACAGTTCGTTCAGTAATCAACTACAGTACATATTGACAAGTATCGGCCCCGTTAACAATGCTCCGTCAGCCGCGTCTGCCGCATCAGCAGCCACTCAAAGTAATGATAGTTTCACTGGAGTATGTACAGAATTAAATAGTTGTAATTTGGATTAATTATTACGAAATATGAAATCTATAAAAGCAGGCGTAGTTCCAAATGAATTTTCCTTAGAAATGAAAACCACAACGTTGAATAATTTAAAATTGGCGTTCCTGTTCTCAAAACTGCACACAATCTATCTCTCCATTCCCGCACCTCCCCTTCTCAATTACTTCGATTTTATTTTTGTTTTTCTAGCTCTTAATTAATTCCAAGCAGAAAGGACTTGGTCCCGACGTGGAATATCTTTTCCTTCTATTTGCCCTTTCCGTCTTCCCCCCCCCCCATGCCTGACAAGAAGATAGTTGTACTGTAGCTGGAGGTCCTGTCATTCTTTTTGTGTTTAGAAGTGTTCACCTTGCAGCCAGGCGGGCACGGAGTGCATTGTTTCGGCAGGATTCGGTTGTCATTATGGTTAATTGTATAGCGGTAATACAGGAAGAATGGATGGGGGGGGGGGGTACGACTTGTGATGCAACCTTCTGCCGAAACCTCTCCATCACGCTCAAGCTCCATCCCGCCGAAGCTTCCCACTCTTCCGAAAGATAAGCATTAGGTCTGGTTGAAAAAAACTTTTTTTTGAATATTGACAATTGGTAGTGTGGAAAAGTTGTGTTTCTAGACACAATGAACACATTAAAAATTTTGGAAAAATTGGTTAATAGCTTCTGGTTCCAAAATGTGCCTAAAGTTTCGAAAATAACTGTAAAAACTACAAATTTCATTGATATTGATACAAAACTTTTTATTAGAAATTTGACAATGAGTAGTGTGGAAAAGTTGTGTTTATAAACACAATGAATACATGTAAAATTTTGGGAAAATTGGTTAATATCTTCAGGTTCCAAAATGTGCTTAAAGTTTCGAAAATAACCGTAAAAGATACAAATTTCATCCATATTGATACAAAACTTTTTTCCGAATTTCGACAATGGGTATTGTGGCAGAGTTGTGTTTATAAACACAATGAACACATTTATAAGTTTGGGAAAATCGGTTAATATTTTCAGGTTCCAAAATAAGTGTCCTCTTGTGGATTCTGGACTGATGACGTTTTAATTTAAGCTCCAGTCAAACTACTCCATGATGGACGTGGCTATGACTAGCTGTGGTGGAGTTGGTGGTAAGTTTGTAGCCTCCAAAACCCGAAGAACTTGTATTACACTTGAGTGTTGCCTGTATTGTAAATCCCCTCCCTCATTTACACCAGTTCAGCAAAGCATGCTACTGTATCATAATTATATTTACTGGGCTTACATCTTATTGTAATTGTAGAGTAGATTGTTACCGGGTAGAGCGTGTTTATTAAGTTGGTTGACTGAGTGACTGACATTCTGACATTATAAATTAACGTTTACAGATAAATATAAGGAAATAAAGAGGTCCATGACGCCCAAAAAAGTAAGGACTTATAGTAACCACAACCAGGTCTGAAGTGTCATGTCCCATATTTTGATGCCCACAAGAATTCACTGGCAATAATCTCTCTTCCTATCCAAGATGTGATGAAGCAAAATGGATCTTTGGTGAGCACAGCCAAACAACAACAAAAGAAAGACCCATCTGCCAGGGATATACACAAGATGGTTACCAGCAAGTTTGAGAAGATATGGGAGATTGCATCCGGTTCCGACTCATTCAACTATTACAATTCAGAAGAAGGTGGAAGTTATCATGCAAAGGTTCAGAAAATTGAAAAGGGTTAAAGTAAGAAAATAAAGATGCACCTGTGGGGGATTGAGGCTTAATGGCACGTCGAAGCTAGGTCATTAGCGCCAACCAGATGCAGCTATGTACCAGTTTCAGTTGTTTTAGTTCAAAGAAGAATCCAAAGTACTCTTTGCGACTGGTAAATTGGTAAACATCTTTAATTTTCTTACTTTGACCCTTTTTAATTTTCTGAACCTTTTCATGATTACTTTCCACCTCCTTCTGAATTGTAATAGTTGAAACAGGCGGAACCAATGCAATCACCCATACCTTCTCTAACTTGCAGGTAACCATCTTGCATATTTCCCTGGCAGATGGGTCTTTGTTTTGTTGTTTTTTTTAGCTGTATTTACCAAAGATCCATGTTGCTTCATCACATCTTGGTAGGTGGGGAGATTATTGCCAGTGAATTCTTGTGGGCACCCAATATGCGACATGACACTTGAGACCTGGTTGTGGTTACTATATGTCCTTACTTTCTTGGACATCATGAACTTCTTTAATTTTTATCTGTAAACATTAATTTATAATGTCAGAATGTCAGTCACTTTGTCAACCAACTTAATAAACCATGCTCCACCTAGTAACGATCTACTCTCCAATAAGATGTAAGACCAGTAAATACAATTATGATGCAGTAGCATGCTTAGCTAACCTGATGTAAGTGAGGGAGGGGATTTACAAGACAGGTAACACTCATTGTAATAAAAGTTCTAAGGGTTTTGGAGGCTACAAGCTCACCACCAACTCCAACACAGCTTGTAATAGCCAAGTCCGTCGTAGAGTAGTTTGACTGAGCTTAAATTAGAAGGTCGTCGGTTCAGGATCCACAATAAAGACAAGGTGCGTCGACGAACTTAGTTTTTACAGCTATTTTGGAATTTTTTTTGGAACCTGAAAATATTAACCGATTTTCCCAAACATTTAAATGTGTTCATTGTGTGTATAAACACAACTTTTCCACACTACCCACTGTTAAAATTCGAAAAAAAAGTTTTGTATCAATATCTATAAAATTTGTAGTTTTTACGGTTATTTTCGAAACTTTAGGCACATTTTGGAACTGAAGATATTAACCAAATTTCCCAAAATTTTAAATGTGTTCATTGTGTCGGTAAACACAACTTTTCCACACTACCCAGTGTTAAATTTCGAAAAAAAAAGTTTTGTATCAATATAGATGAAATTTGTAGTTTTTACGCACATTTTCGAAACTTTCAGCATATTTTGGAACCTGAAGATATTAACCAATTTTCCAAAAATTTTCAATGTGTTCATTGTGTCTATAAACACAACTTTTCTGCACTACCCATTGTCAAAATTCGAAAAAAAGTTTTTTCCAACCACCCCTAATATGCATGGCAGCTGGTTCACCTACCATGCCGCCTACAAAGCTCGACGTGCGCTTTTGACAGGCTCACCAGCACAGCACGCATGACCATTCTGGCTGTTCCGCTCCGACACAAACTTAAGTTTTGGCTAATTGCAACATCCAGCTCTTGTCCACAGAGGAGTTATCACGAGCGCCATTACTGCGTAACTGGGTGTAGGCCGCCACAACAAATTTTAGGCCTACCTTTGAATAATGTTTTACTTTGCCCAAGAAAAGAACAAGCACGGAAAGAGAGAGCTGGCGCTAGATTTCGTTAAATAGAGCACAACAAGTTATACTGCGTACAAAACGAACAAGAAAAAATTAATTCAGATGTACGAGCCGCCTCTTAGAATTAAATATTAGGCCGAGCAACAGCGCGCAGTGCGTAGTGACAGATAAAATTGTTGCTAAGTCCACCATCTGTGTCCAAAATACAAAGAAATGTGCCAGAAATTCAAGTTAATAACAAATATAATCATACATGACAATTAACTAAGTGGATGGGATCGGCTACAGGAAATCCTAATTTATAACTGGTCAATGCTCTATAAGAAACCAAACAAAACATTCACAAAACAAAAACAAACCACACAAGGAAGTCAACAATGACGGCATCCCATCACTGCACGTTTTATCACTATCCTTGCTTTTTCCTCTTTTTTTAAATAAGTTTAAACAAAAAATTAGAGAATCCTGAAAAGAAAAGTTCTACCAAAAGCTCCTCCGAACAGGTTTTCTTGCTTAATTCACAATAATTTCTACACAAGATGGGGGGGGGGGGGGAAGGATTGTGCAGCTCGGTCGTTGCATCTGTTGCCAACACCCACGCATGGAGGAGGGACTCCAAATTTATGATCTAAGTACCGTGCCCTACGTCAAGTGTCCATGTGGTCTTCCTTAACAGGTTGCCACAATCTCTCTCTCTCGTCTTTCCCCTTTTTTCTTCTTCTTTTTCTTCGCCTTTTCCAAGCCTCAACGTGCAGCTGCGGAAGAGTTTGTTTATAGAGAGGGGGAGGGGTTGAATTGGGGCCACTGTCCTCGACGACCAACTCTTCCTTAAAGGCGCTGTCTCGCTATTCTTGAAATGTATTTCCGTACCCGGCACATATTGATGGGCAACGGCAGGGGGGGGGGGAGCAACAGCGCCAACCATGGGTTTGTAAGTTTTGGTTTTCTTTCAAAATAAAAGATAGTCTCATGGCCAGCTCCAGTAGTCTTACTCCACACTCGAAATCACATAGCACTGTCTAGGAACTGTGACAATCTGTGTATTGATTGTGTGACATATATATTTTAATGCGCCTTAGCGTCTTAGTCTTTTGTGGGTCTGCCACACCAGCCCTTTAACGGTTTCATGGCTATAGTGCCCACCGGAAATAGCATAGCCGGTCTTAGTTCGTAAATTACGCTGTAGGTCACTTTTCATTTATTTTGTGAGGGTCCCAAGATGTAGTTTGCGTCATGAATTTAGTTCATTGTTTTAGTGGGGGGAGGGGTGCTTCCTATCGGGCTGATGGGCCAAAATGGGCTGAATATACCTGAAACTGTGAACTACACGTAGGTGACCACGGCCTCACGTCCAGTTTTTGTCGGGCAGCGCCTGACATAACCACTACCAATGCCCGGAATGGCAAAAAATCAGACCGTGATATCTCCACTCCCGACCAGTGTGACTACCTCCCAGCTTGAGATCTGTGAGCTGTGCTGAGGACTGAAAGTTGCAGGGGCTTTTTATGGTGGAGAGGGGGATTCTGGCTACCAATGCGTGGACGTCGAGGATAGCTGTGCCCTCCTCATTGGCCGAGGGGCAGGAGAACAATGGAAAGTGGGAGGAGAAGTCGGCTGGGCAAAGAATTTGGGCGCAGAGCGGTTTGAAGGAGTAGGGACATGTCGAGGTGGGCCAAATTGAGTTTAACTTAACTGAACATTGGGAAAGTTCCTTACATTAAAAGATTTACTGTTAGTTCAATATTTACATGATTATCATATGGAATGGCTCAAATTAAAGCTTAGTAGAGTTGCTTTTGCAATGAATAAATCACTTCAGCTAAATTAAACAAGCTTTAATCGAAAACTACGATATTATGCATCGCAACTATTGAAGGTGGGGTGGGGAGGGGGAGGAACGAAGTGTAAGCACAGTTTTTCATTATTGCAATTTAATAGAAGGAGTGATAACAGATCATTGTTACTACGGAGAAGCTGGAGTTTGCATTCGGATTTGGATTGTAATCATAGTCGGAGTTTCGATGGAGATTCTAACAACATGTACACAACGATTTTAAGGTCCGTTAAAATTAAAGGTAAATAAATGTTGTCAAGCATTGGTAGAGTTAAGGGGGCAAAGTACATTAAAAGGGTTAAATAAACTAGCTTTAGTAAATGCTAAAACGCATTTAAATAAGTGGGAATTATCAGCAGATAATGGCGTTTGAATTAGACAGATTTTTCATGGTATTTGGGATCCAACAATTAAAATAAAAAATATCACGCTAAAATGTGTTTTGTAGTAACTTGACCTACCCACGGATGGCGCCACCATCCGTACAATCGTAAGTTGTATATATGCCGTCAGCTGATGCTTGATCAGCTGACAATGTTAATAAAAGCATGATCGCATTTCCGATCATGGTCAGTCATCAGAAACCTTGCGTCCGAGTTGTACCTCCTAATTAGTACTTCAGTATACCACAAATGGCGGACGAGGATGGGATCTAAAAATGAATCCACAGCAAATTAAGAAGATAAGTTTACATTTTTCTGAAAAGGCAAAAAAAAAATGTGCTTATACTTACTGAATGTACTTTCTCGTGTTCGTAGTAGTTTTCCGGCGCAGCAGAATTAGACTGGAATACGAGGATATTAGGAAGGAGCAGCGTGAAAAAGGTCGATTGATCCAAAATTGTTCAATCCCTGAAGCTAGCAGGCGCGAGCAGGAAGCCAGGCTATGTCGTGTGTGTAGTGTGTATCATGGTAGCTTTTATGCAATTTGAAGCGTATGATGATGCGAATAGTTGGGGCGAATATGTGGAATGCCTAGACAACTATTTTTTAGCGCACGAGGTAGCTTCAACCAAATGAGTGCCTATGTTGCTTTCTGTTCTCCATGCTAGGCATTATAAATTACTTAAGAGTTTATGCAGCCCAGCATTACCAGATAATAAAACGTATGCAGATTTGTGTAAAATTATGAAGGACAGTGTGGAGTCGTCACTTGTGTGCTCCACAATGGCAGCCATCAATTTCATGTCAATATGTTAACCCTACCAAGATACCCTTTAACTACTAATAGGCTATTCCATAATTGTATACAGTATTAAGTTGCATCACATGACTTCCTGTTAGAATTGTATTTAAAGAGAAGTAAACAGGAAGTTTGCTGTCTTATCGTGAACCTTCAACTGAAAGTCGACCACTATCCAGTTCCCACGGCCGCAGAATTATTCAGTGAATTAGCAGGCAGTGACACTTTTTCCCTTATCGATCTTAACGATGCATTTCTGCAAATTGAACTCGACAAAGAGTCACAAGAAGCTTTGACAATAAATACACCCCTGGGTTTGTTTAGATGGCTTTGCGTATCCCTGGGCCTAGCGTCCAGTCCTGGAATTTTCCAGAGGGTAATGACTCAAATCACCAGTAAAATCCCCAAATGTCTCCCGTTTTATGATGACATCCTGGTGAGCGGGAAGGGGGGAGCATGACGAATCGTTAAATAAACTGTTAAATACTTTACAAGATGCAGGAGCCAAACTTAGGATCGAGAAGTGCAAACTGTTGCGGCCTGAATTAAAATATTTAGGCCACATGATAAATGCAGAAGGCCTGCATACACTCCCTGAGGTTATCGAAGCAGTCACAAACGCTCCTAACCCAACGTGTATTCAAGAGCTACAGAGCTTTTTGGGTTTTGTAAACCATTACTCAAAATGTCTACCAAATCTCGCTCATATTCTGTCACCAGTAACACCTTTGTTAAGCCCAAGTGTGAAGTGGGTTTGGGGGGCAGAATGCGACCGAGCCATGAGTAAAGTAAAAGAATTATTTCTTAAATCAAAAGTTCTGGTTCATTACATTCCGAAATTAAAGCTCAAACTCGTTTGTGATGGCTCACCCTACGGAGTCTGCGCATGCCTTATGCATGTCATGAAAAACGGTGAATCATGGCCGATAGCTTTCGCTTCACGTAAGCTCAC
>JAHWFP010075710.1:51114-75512 GCA_023313725.1 Lithobius niger
GTTGCAAGTCCTGACGTTCTGATGTTATTCAAAAGAAAATGAATAAACACCAAAGTAAAAGTTGGGCTAAAACGATGGAAAATAAAAACCAGCGAACACTGTTCCTCTCTAAGTTGGAAATTATTAACTCTTGCTAAGCTAATTGAAAATAGCACACTAGGCTTATCGAAGCACAAGAAGCTGAAGATGAACAAGCCTATGCAGTTTGAAGAAAAGTACAGTTCAGCCAGCACAGATGAAGAAAATATTTTTTTTAAATCTCGATGGAAAATTGTAGTAATGGTAAGCACAGTCAAACAAATTCTATAAATTTGTAGAAAAATAAGCATAGTTCCCTAGCACTACTAAACTTGCACGATGGAATAGCAAACGCAATAGTATATTGCAAACATAGTTCAAAAATAAAATATTTAAACTTGTCATAGTAGGCTAGTAACTATTAGGCTTAAACTAGGCACAGTTCTTTTATGCTTACCAAGCTGAAGCTGAAGCTGTAGAACAGTAGGCCTGAAGTAGGCCCACCAGCTGATGATGTTCCAATTAGGGTCCAATTAGGCTTCGGCCGATGCACCACTTGGTACGGTCTGGATGGGCGAATGCACCACTTGCTACGGGTATGAAGAAGGCAGTCCAAGTCCTCACCCAAATAACCAGACTCGTTAGGGTTGAAGTAGGTTTATTCAGGTCCACGCGGGCAGTACAGTGGTTCAGTAGCTCAGGAGGCTTAGAAGGCTTCAGCACCCCAGTAGTGTAGAGGAGAGGAGAGAAGTGTTGCTGGGTTGGAGCCCAGAGGTGAACTGGCTAGCTAAGGCCAGGAGTGTTGCTTAAGTAGCAGCTCCAGTACCAGGATGTAACACAGGGTGTCCCCACAGCACTTCACCCTCTCACCCACACTACCATGGCTCCACCTACGTACAGGTGTAATGTACAGACTACCATACAACCATAGTTATAACATCTGGATATGAACCATACATAGCTCTGCCCAATTACATAATAAAGGTGCACTAGCACTACTTAGCGTATAATATGAGCACACTAAGCATCTTAGGGTGTGACTAACATCTTAAGGTTACTCTACAATAGCTCAAGGGAGCATTAGGCTCAATATCACTGGCAACAGGGGTCCTAACATACCAAATAATGGCATGATAATTAATGCCGTACCACTGGTCCTAAGCATACGTGGGAATATCCACTAAACCAAATAATCGCCTACATGCTGATTTTCTCGGGCCGATGGACAATTACATGTTTTTCATTCTAGTAGACGCACATTCAAAAATTCCTTTTGTGCATAAAATGAAGTCAACAACGTTCGCGCGTGTCATTGATGTTTTAAACAATCATATAGCTTTATATGGTTTAATGGACAGCTTAGTTACGAACAATGCTGCCTAATTTTTGTCCTGAGAATTACAAAATTGGTTAAAATCCAATGGAATTAGGCATGACCGGGCCAAGTTTTTCGCCTTGGACCAACGGTTTGGCTGAGGTATACGTCCGTAATTTCAAGAGAGTCTACAAGGCCGCGCGGCGACAGGGGTCTACTATTCAAGAGAGTATACATTCTTACTTGTTATCAGCACGAATCACTATCTCCGCTACCACGCAAGCAACACCCGGAAAATTATATTTTAACCGAGAATTAAAGTCTCCGCTGGAATTATTGTTCCCTGACCCTATTGCAGCCGTTCGCCGTAAACAATTAAAACAAATAAAGAGCACCCACCATCGTGAGTTGAAAACATATCAAATAGGTGAGAAGGTTTGGTATCGTGACTTTTTTCAACGACAAATGATAGGCTATGGTCAGTTGGTATTGTTAACCAAATATGTAGTATTCAATCCTATACTATCGTTGATGCTAACGGTAATACGATTCGCAAACATCGCGAACAGCTAAGGTTACATACTGCCGAAAATGATTATCCAGAGCAGCCAACAAACGCACTAATTCTGACGGCGAAAAGCAGTAATTCTTTCGTGAATAATAATGAAGAACATCGTTTAAATTCCAAACGCATGTCTTTTGGCGGCAAGCAACATGAAAAGCCAAGTTTCGCTGTCGTAGTTCCTGATCGTCGATCTCTCGGCAATCCAGGAAGTCGATTTCTGTAACCGAGGGCTCAAATCCACCAATCCAACAGCTTGAAAAATCACCTGAGAATTTGTCACTCAAGTCACCAGGTGGCAGGAAATCTCCAGCAAAATCACCCCACACACACGAAGTGGATGAGTCTGCTAACGTAAATAACCAATCACCTTTGGCTACTACCAGCGCCCCTCTTGAAGGAAATTTGAAGTCAGAAAGGTCACAATCTCCATCGATTATTACGTCACCATCCGCTAAGCAATCACCACCAGCCTTTCTGGCTTCGAATTTCCTTCGAGTGGGGCGCTGGTACTAGCCAAAGGTGATTGGTTAATTACGTTAGCAGACTAATCCACTTCGTGTGTGTGTGGTGATTTCGCTGGAGATTTCCTGCCACCTGGTGACTTGCGTAGCAAATTCTCAGGTGATTTTTCAAGCTGTTGGATTGGTGGAACTGAGACCTCGACGATAGAAATCGACTTTCTGGATTGGCCGAGAGATCGATTCTCAGAAACTACGTCAGCGGAACTTGGCTTTTCACGTTTCTTATTGCCAAAAGACATGCGTTTGAAAATAGCATGATTTTGCTCATTATTATTCACAGAGGATTTACTGCTTTTCGCCGTCAGAATAAGTGCATTTGGTGGCTGTTCTGGATATTCCTTTTCAGTGGTATGTAACCTTAGTTGTTCGCAATGTTTGCGAATCTTATTACCGTTAGTATCAACGATAGTATAGGATTAATTACTACCTATTTGGTTAACGACACCAACTGACCATGGTTTATCATTAGTAGTACTAAAGTTACGATACCAAACCTTTTCACCTATTTGATACGTTTTCAACTCACGATGGTGGGTACTATGTACTTGTTTTAATTGTTTACGGCGAACGGCTGCAATAGCATCAGGGAACAATAAATCCAGCCGAGACTTTAATTCTCGGTTAAAATATAATTTTCTGGGTATTGCTTGCGTGGCAGCGGAGATAGTGATTCGTGCTGAAACAAGTAAGAATTTATACTCTCTTGAATAGTAGACCCCTGTTGCCGCGCGGCCTTGTAGACTCTCTTGAAATCACGGACATAGACCTCAACCAAGCCGTTGGTCCAAGGCTCAAAACTTGGCCCAATCATGTGCCTAATTCCATTGGATTTTAACCAATTTTGGAATTCTGAGGACATAAATTGGGCAGCATTGTCCATAACTAAGCTGTCCATTAAACCATTTAAAGCTATATGATTGTTTAAAACATCAACGACACGCGCAGACGTTGTTGACTTCATTTTATGCACAAAAGCAATTATTGAATGTGCGTCTACTAGAATGAAAAACATGTAATTGTCCATCGGCCCGAGAAAATCAACGTGTGTGCGATTATTCGGCTTAAGTGGATATTCCCACGTGTGCTTTGGCCCAGACGTTTGAGTATCTTTATACTCTTGACAATTTTGGCATGATTTGACTTTATTTTCAATGTCAGAGTCAATATTAGGCCACCAGACTTTTTGTCTAGCTATACTTTTCAATTTAACTATGCCTAAGTGAGCACTGTGTAGATCTTTCAAGATTTGTCTCCGCAAGACCATCGGCACCAGGACTCTATACCCCCAATATAGGGTTTCGTTTTCGACCGCGATTTCAGCACGACGTGTGAAGTACGGTAACAGAACGGGAATTTCGCATTTGTCAGGCCAGCCATGGTTCACATAACGATAAACTTTTGAAAGAATTTTGTCACGTTTACTTTCAAGAACGAGTGTCTCGTTTAAAACTAGAAGATTAGAAATAGTTTCTAAAGCAAAAATATTATACTGCTCTTCTGCCTTTACGAATTCCTCAGTATTTGGGAGGGGAAGTCGCGATAATGCGTCTGCCGTCAAGTTAAGTTTACCGGGAATGTGTTCGAATTTGTAATCGTAACCATTAAGCATCACTGCCCAATGCTGAACCATGGCGGCTGCCATATTCAGTATTTCTTTTTAGGGCCAAATATCCAAACTAAAGCCTTCTGATCAGACTGCAGTATGAATCTCTGACCATAAACGTATTCATGAAACCGTTTCACTCCCCAAGCCACGCTGAGAGCTACCCGATCAAAATGCGAGTAGCCTATTTCGGCTTGAGTTAGCTTACGTGAAGCGAAAGCTATTGGTCGAGATTCGCCGTTTTTCATGACATGCATGAGGCACACGCCGACTCCATTGGGTGAGCCTCACAAACGAGCTTGAGCTTTAATTTCGGATCGTAATCAACCAGAACTTTTGATTTAAAAAAATAATTCTTTTACTTTACTCGCGGCTCGGTCACATTCTGCCCCCCCAAACCCACTTTACACTTGGGCTTAATAAACGTGTTACTGGTGACAGAATATGAGCGAGATTTGGTAGATATTTGAGTAATGGTTTACAAAACCCAGAAAGCTCTGTAGCTCTATACATGTTGTGTTAGGAGCATTTGTGACTGCTTCGATAACCTTAGGGAGTGTATGCAGGCCTTCTGCATTTATTACGTGGCCTAAATATTTTAATTCAGGCCTCTACAGTTTGCACTTCTTGATCTTAAGTTTGGCTCCTGCATCTTGTAAAGTATTTAACAGTTTGTTTAAGGATTCGTCATGCTCACCCCCCTTTTCATAGAATTAACTACTACTATTATCTTATTGGTTTGCAGGGGAATTGAAATCTGGACCGCAGCCTGACTCAGTCCAAGAGTATTATTTTTCAGTACAACATAGTCGTTGTCTGAATCGGTATCAGACCCGGAACCAGACTCTGAATTTTCGGCTTCAACATCCTGGTCTTCTTCACTATCGCGTTCGAGTTTGTTGACGCGTTTTTTATAGCTATACTTTTGCTTAAACATCGGCCTAGACTTAAAATTTGTGCTAGAACTTGCTTTAGGGTGGTCGCGTGATTTTGTAGTTCTATTCGAAAGACTAGCTTTGTGGCACACGGCTTTTAAATGGCCTTTTAATGTAAAGTCTCGATATTTACAACGTGTTTTCACGTGGCCATTTTTGCCGCAACAATAGCAAATAAAATCCTTATTGCTATTAGGCCGACTTGTTGTTTTGGTCGATTTTTTAGCTACGTAATTAACAGCTCTAGAATGACTTCTCAAAATGCTTTGGTCTGTTTCAGCAGATTCTAAGGATAAAGCTAAGGATATTGTAGCCTTTAAATCCAGAGTCTGCTTCAACAACTCGCGTTGAATGACTTCTGATTGGATCCCTCTAATTAGACGATCCCTAATCATTTCACTGTTAATATCTTTAATTTTAGCGAAGTCACAATATTTCGTCATTAGCTTTAATGCAGCTAAATATTCCCCAATACTCTCATCTGATTTTTGCGACCTTCTAAAGAATTTAACGCGCTCAGACAGCACGGAGGGCACTGGCTCGATGTCGTCTAAAAGTTTTTTAACGAGTTCATCAAATGTTAATGAGTCGAGCAAATCAGGTGAGATGATATTCAAAATCCTATCAAACTTTTTCTGACCTACAGATGCCATTAGAAAATTTACTTGCTTGGTTGCTGGTATTTCTTTAGCTTTAAAAAAATAACTAATTCGGTTGGAATATTTCTCCCATGTATCGGACTCACCATCGAATTCCGAAAATAATCCAGCAGTTTTAGACAAATCCATGTTGACGTCGTCTTCACTATTACTAGTTTCAAAATTTAAATTTAAATTAGAACTAGCTTCGTTAACGCTTGCTTCACTACTGAAGTATTTACAGTTTCACTTTCACTGCTAATTTTAGCAGTTACAGGTGGTTTGCTACCGACACCTGTCTTTGGCATAAGCCTTACAAAATTAAATTAAATTAAATTTAATTACAATCCTGTTTAACATGCAAGGATTAAACTGGAGCACTCAAGACTACCGGTCACTTATTTAAATACAGAAATAAATCAACCTTGACTGTAGCCTAAGCCTACCAAGTTGTATAAATTAACTGCCTACAAGTTAAATTTGAAGGGACTAGGCTTTGAAAAAATGTTTTACGTTCACCATATTGCAACGTTTTACAAAACAACACTTCTGGCCTAAGCCTCAGCACAAACTACATTTCACTAAGTTTAAGCATAAACCTACGGTGTTAAATTTTACACTGGCACACACTAGCCTGAGTATGGGCAATGGCACAATCGAATTTGCAAGGGTTAATTTAGCTGCACATTTTTCGAACCTTCAGGTTTATAATATTGCCTGTGCGGACACGCCAGTGCGTCGCTCTAGAATACTGCCAAGGTAAAATTAACCTTAATAAATCCAATTGCCCACTTCGGTTCTAGTTGATAAGGTACTAAATTTAACTATTATAATTTTCGTACCACTATTCACTACCACAACAAAATAACACTGTTTGAAAAAGTTTAAACTCTGATAGGAATTCAGAGCACTAATGTTCATTGCCAAAATGAAAAAATTTGCAACTTACCACAAATATGGAGCGAAGATGTGGTTGAAGACCTATCAGTTTAAGCTTAAGTTTTAAGATTACCAAAGGTACCGGACTCGTCGCCAACTGTGATGTCCTTGGCATGGATACACCTAAGCCCAGCATGGGCACCAATGGTAATAACTGACATGGACTACCAGAGTGTGGACCGGCCATTGTGGAGCTCACAAGTGACGACTCCACATGAAGTGTACATGTTGTGGAAAGGCTAAACATGTAAAAAGCCAATGCCGTTTTAAAGATAAAGATTGTTATACTTGTGGATTAAAGGGACACCTTAGCTCCGTCTGTAAAACGGGGGGGGGGGGGGGCGGCCGCCAGAAAAAGCCTAGAAAATCACATTGTGTTGGTGAAAAAGAAGATAGGCTAACCACAAGTGAGTCGTAATCCGATACTTATTCGGAGAGTCACTCATTAGTGCATAAGGTTGTTACAATAAATGCTGTTCGTAAGGGGGCATGGAAAGCTAATGTACAAGTAAACAATCAGAATTTACTGTTTAGTGTTGATTCGGGAACCGAGAGGTCAATTATACCCGAACATTTGTACAATAAGCATTTGAGTGAAGTAAAATTAAAGAAAACAAGTATTGTTTTGCAAGACTATTCTAAGAAAGATTTTAAACCTAAGGGTATTGCCAAAGTTCAAGTGTGTTATGAAGGTAAAACACTAGAATTAGAAGCTATAATCAGTCCTATAAATAATGTGCCTTTATTCGGCCAGGACTGGATTGAATCTTTTGATATGGATTGGGAGGTATTGTTCAAAGCTAACCAATGTAAATTAACAAAAAGTGTTAATACAGTAGAAATTGTAAATACTAGCAGAACTTCTGTAGAAGATGACCTTGTTAGTAGGTTTCCAGAATTGTTCAAGCCTGGGTTGGGGAAGTTAAAGGGACTCCGGACATGTTAACTCTGAGGTAGTTACTGAGTTATATCCTGTCCCTAGGGGGAAGAGGTATTTTCTAACTTAGCAGGCTGTACAAAATTGTCTAAATTGGATTTAGCAGATGCTTTTCTACAAGTTGAGTTGCATGATGATTCAAAGCCAATTTTGGCTATCTCCACATTAAAGGCTATCTCCACATATATGTATGGAATCGTTTGCCATTGGGATTTTCAGGAAGCCCTGGAATTTTCCAGAAAGGAATGGGAATTAAACTTAGAGGTTGTGAGAAAACCACACCCTTCGTAGATGACATGTTGGTAGCTGAGGATAATGTTGAACATGATGTCAATTTAAACGTTGTTCTTGGCAAATTGCAAGATAGTGGTCTCAGACTGAGACGAAATTAGTATACAGTTGGCAGTAATGAAGTCAATTATCTTGGATTCAAAATCACAAGTAAAGATCTTATGAACCTTCCTGAAACCTTAGAGGCTATTCAGGATTGCCCAAGTCCAAGTAATCAGCAGCAACTACGTTCATTTTTGGGATTTGTTAACCAGTATTCATAATTTATGCCCAAAATGGCTTCAATCGTTTCTCCACTTAATAACCTGTTAAAGAAAGATACACACTGGTTGTGGAGCGCTTTTTGCGAAAAAGCTTTTCAAAAGTTAAAGCAAGTATTTCTGAACTGTGGCGTGCTAGCTCATTACGACGACAAATTACTGCTGAAGCTACGGTGCAATGGATCACCCTATGGGGTGGGAGTTGAGTTGTTGCACGTTCTTACAAATGGGGAAGAACACCCAATAGCTTTTGCCTCTCGAACCCTAACTACAGTGGAAAAGGGCTATGCTCAAATAGATAGAGAAGCCTTGAGCATTATCTTTGGTGTAAAAAGATTTCACCAATACGTGTTTGGTAGGAAATTCACATTATGTACTGATAATCAAGCGTTAACCTGGATTTTCAACCCAAATAAGGCCATACCAGTCATGGCCGCAGCAAGAATACAGAGATTGGTTCTGTTTCTAAATGGCTATGTGTACGAAATAGAGCACATAAAAGGCTCTGAAAACGTTACTGCGGATGCACTGTCTAGATTACCCCTAACAAAGTGTAAATAAACCAAAATTAAAAAAGATACAGTACAGGTCATGAGTTTGAGACAAATTGACTGTATTCCTGTTTTTCCATGCCAGTTAGAAAATTGTAGTTAACAAGACCCAGTACTCTCTAAAGTTTTGAAATATACTAGTTTGGAGTGGCCTGAAAAGGAAAATGTTGATTTGGAGTTGAAAGCTTATGAATGTAGAAGGAATGAGCTTAGTGTTTAAATGAATTGTCTATTTTGGGGGAGCCGAGCAGTAATACCCACTATTTTGCGAAAGCAAATCCTAACAGAATTACATCTAGGACATAGTGGAATTGTGCGAATGAAGGCTTTGGCTCGTTCACATGTTTGGTGGGCTAAGCTGGATCAAGACTTGGAACATCTAGTAAAAGCTTGTGACCGCTGCCAACAAGATCGTGAAGAAAGTCGTCAATCACCGAAAACTGTGTGGCCCTGGCCTAATGCCTGTTGGGACAGGCTACACGCGGATTTTTGCGGTCCAGTGGATGGTAAAATATATTTGGTAATAATATGTCCATTCTCTAAATGGCCGAAATTTATTGTATGAACTCTACAACTTCTGAAAGCACCATTAAGGTGCTACGTAATTTGTTTGTTAGCGAAGGGTTACCATGTGTGCTAGTTACAGACAACACAGCTCAGTGGATCAGTTCAGAATTTTCAACATTTATGAAGAACAATGGCATTGAGCACATAACTGGGGCTCCATACAATCCTTCTACGAACGCTTTCGCCGAAAACCTGGTTAGGAAGTTTAAAAGGTCGCTAAAAGCTGAAATGAATAGTGGTGCCACGCAAGAGCAAGCGCTGGCAAGATTCCTGCTCGCGTACCGTATCACACTGCATACTACTACTGGCGAGAAGCCGTGCGTTCTAAAGTGGAGGGTACTTCGCTCTGCGCTGGACCTATTAAAACCAAATTTACGGGGTACTGGTGAAAAACGACAGTTATCTCAAATAAAGCCTTACCAAAATAAAAGTAGAAAACAAAAGTTTCTACCTGGAGACGTTGTCTGGGCAAGAGACTTCCGACCACGTCCTAAGCATCTTGGCGAAAATGTGCTGTAAAGTCAACTAGGAATCATGGGATTTATCAGGTCTCTCCGGGGATTCTCCCTTAGAACAGTGGCGCCGCCACTATTCGCAGTTGAAGTTGGCCATTCCCTCGCTAAGGCCTGCTGAGAACAATCCGAGATCACTAGAGTCGGAGCTTGTGATCCCGGCCAGTTCCCGTCAAAAGTTCCTCTTGAGTCTTATAACAGCGCTCTAACATATGATTCGAGGAATTTTTCTAGGAGAAGTTTGGGAGTGAGTTATCCTGCCAGGATGCCAACAACACCAGAAGTTCAAAAGAAACAACTCCATGGGTCTGATAGACTTCTTCAAACCACACCTACGAGAACGTCATCTGCAGGGTCGCCAAGGATCCAGCAACTTGTTCTCCTATCGAGGGAGGCTCGACTTGTTCTTCTCCTGTCATGGGAGGCTTGACTTGTTCTCCTCTTGTCGTGGGAGGCTCGACTTGTTCTCCTCCTGTCGTAGGAGGCTCGTCATGCTCACCACCTGTAGTGGGAGGGCCTACAAAATATTACAAACGGAGACGACCGTCTGGTTCTCCTCCAATGCAACAACAAGCTTCTGATCCTGCTGAGAGTTCAACGAGATCCAAGCGGATCAGAAGACCACCAAAACGCCTGGATTTGTAGGCTGGCTACCCAGATAAGATTTTGAACATTTTGTTTTTTTTTCCCCAAGATCTTTCTCTGAAAATTGTAAATAGTGTATATAATTTTGTAAATAGTGATTTTTTTTTCTCTTCAGGAAACTAAATTTGGATTCGTAAAATGATTGAAGTAGGAAAGAAAAAATTTATATTGAGAAAAAAATTTTCTGAAGAAAAAGATTCTGTCACACCAGAATACGGTGTAAGGTGTGCCAGACAATGTTTTTAAGGGGGGGGGGGACTGTAGTGACTTGACCTACCCACTGATGGCGCCACCATCCGTACAATCGTAAGTTGTATATATGCCGTCAGCTGATGCTTGATCAGCTGACAATGTTAATAAAAGCTTGGTCGCACTTCCGATCATGGTCAGTCATCAGAAACCTTGCGTCCGAGTTGTACCTCCTAATTAGTACTTCAGTATACCACATGTTTGTCTGTATCCTGCATGTATTTGGGGTTAAGCACCATAAGGCAGCTCCTCCTATTGCACAACTAAGTTAGTGTGTGTAGGCTTTTTGCCTAAAGGATCAATAAAAATAAATACATATGTACAGGGTTTCTTCAATAATGGCGACCGTGAGTTGCGAGCGCTGCGGCCCAGTTTGGAGCGTTTTTCAAATTCATGTGGAGAAATACCCAGATGGAATTTTTGAGTTCTGTTTCCGTGGAAATAAAGCTGAAGTGTAGGACTATTAAATGCTGCAAAGTTTGGTCGATTTGCTCCATTATTGGTGGAGTTATGCATGGTTAAAGACCGAGGTCTTTTTGGCACTTGGGCACTCAAGAAAAAAAAAATGTTCCCAGAGGTTTTTGATTTTTGGAGTTTGGGTAGCCTCTCCAATCCGCCTGGAGTGCAAGATTTCACTACAAAGGACAAACAGTGCAAAATTGTAGTACGACATTATTTATTTTTACATTCATAAGGGAATGAAGAAATACATTTTATGTCATAACTGGGCTAAAAGATTTTTTTTACATCCATAAGGGAATGGATTATAAAATAAAATATTGTGGGTACACATTCAAGACAGTTCGTACAAATTGCTTCCTACGTAGTTCAAAATTAATGCATATAGTTGTTAATACACAACATATCAAGTGATATATGTGAAATTTCATATAATTTCAAGGGAATACGTCTTAACAATATCGCAAAAATCATATGGCCTGTACCAATAAAATTGGAAGTAAGCATTATTGCAATTCAAAATAACCTTGTTTATACTTTTGAGAACCATTGGATTAACTTAATTATTCTAAAAAATATATTGCAAAGAAATATTTTTCTTTCCTTTAAAGGGCAAGAATATGATTTCAGATACATATATCTGTATTAGATTTTTTTTAACTCATGCAATTGTTCGAAAGGGCTAATAGTCTTATAAAATTGAATTCGGCATTTCTATTTGCAGGAGGCGAACGGAACTTTTCTATATACATTTCGAGTATACATTTCAAAATAAATGCAGATACATATATCATTCAGTATCATTTCAAAATTAATAAGAAATATTTCTTACCATATCTTCCATTAAAACCGACGGGACAGTTGCCCCTGCATGCGGCGGGGCGACGACACTGCTGCAGTCCACTGCCAGACGCCCCAGCGTTAATGGGTCCATGGGCTCTGTCTTGGGGGGGGGGGGGGCGGCTGGATCCTGTACATAGGCTACGAGGGCGGCAATCGGTATGAGGTCGGGCAAGGGTGAAAGATTTTGATGTGGCAGCTCTGGAAACAGCTCCGGTGTGTCTTCAGGCAGTTCATCGGCTGGATTTTCGGCAAGAGCCTGCACTACAGCTCGCCGAGTGTGTTGTTGGAGAAAAAATATATTCTCTGCATTTGTTGCCCTCCACAGATTCTCTGGGAAGGGCTTGTTGTCCACAAGAAAGGGCGGATATGACATGTATTTGCAATGCAAGCAGGAATCTGCATTTAATGGACAGCAATGCAAATAATGGCCGAAAATTCTAACTTGCTGGTCTAGCGACGTTTTGGGCGGTGGGAGGCTGTCATCAAAGACGTTCCATCTGGGATTTTCCCTGATAACTTCCAGGTAGAAGAGCCGCAGAATTTAGTTAAAAGGTTCCTCCTCAGACAGCTTAGGGGCTAAGGGCACATCCCCAGATACACGGTGAGGGCACTCACTAAATAATGCCGGTGCCTTTTCACAATATTGGTAGTGATCCCCGCAAAGGTGGAACAAAACCAAATTAATAGAAATAAGTTTGAAGAAATCCTTAACACTTCTAAACATACGGACATAGGAACTCTTCTCACCCTTCGGGGTCGTCTTCCTCTTTTTCTGAGGGGGATTCATAATTTTGGGCAAAGTCGAGAGCGAAAATAAAACAAACAAGCAGGTTGTATTACACAAATTCGTGTGCGGGTGAAAACGCCGCAATTTACAAGTCCAGAATGTGACCCATAAAATTAGTAAGAAAACCACCAGGTGCAGAGTTCAAGAGTGATGTAACGAAAAATCAGGGGCCTAGTCTTTGCCCGGGGACCAGCTCACCCTCTACTCACAGGGTGGACATCAGCCATTGTTTACATGGCCTCGACGTGCCTTATTTGAGGTCAAATTTAAAATTGCGGCATGGACGAAAGCTATGCAGAACCCTTTTAACCCGCCGACCACTTTCTTCTCATTCCCCCCTCCCTCATCAGTGGGGCGCCTGACTGCTTGAGAAAACCCATCAGCAGGGAGAAGGATGGTCAAATGTAGGTCAAGATTGACCATCCTTGACCATGAGAAAAAGCCAAGAGCTAAAAACAACAACTTCACTCCAGGGTGAAAACAAAACATATTTTTACCAAATAAGGAATGGAAAATCAAACATATTGGTTTTCTGAATAAATAAATTTTTTACAGCATATAGGCACTTTGGTGGCATAAAAAGTGGTGGTACACATGTCTTGTCACTTGGAAATTACAAGGGCAAAACGAATACGAATTGATATTAAACTTGGAAATTCTGTAATAATAACATAACTCATGTAGAACAACTTTCATGTATTTCAGAAAAATACACTATATACTAAACAAGTTGAGAGGTATCAAGGATGGCATAAAAGGGCCGTAGGAGGGAAATCACATGGAAAGAAGGATCAAATCAACATGATCCAAGGATAAATTAAAAGATAAGTCATTCTTATCCATGTGGAATTCTTAAAATGATACCCCTTACCCTCCTTGCCTGATCAAAGAGATAATAAGTTGATTACCATTAATACTGACACAAATTTCATATTTTGAACCATACATATTAGTTCAAATCACGCATAATAACACTTTGAACCGTACTTAGTAGTTGAAGACATGCACAACTGACCTTTCGAACCTTATAGATTACTCGAAATGTCATATAAGCCTATTTTGGGACCTTATATATTAGTCCAAACTAGACTGGGATTGAGGTACACTTGGGACTCTGAACCATACATATTAGTTCAAAGAAGTCACACTGTTACAGTACCTCACATACTTCAGTTCTTGGGGAACAAGTTCACAATCAAATACAAGGTCAAATGAACGGCAAGTCTCGTTCATACATGTGTTACGAGTGGCAGATCACACTCCCCGACAGGTCAAATGAACGGCAGGTCATGTTCATACATGTGTCACAAGTGGCAGGTCACACTCCCCGACAGGTCAAATGAGTAGCAGGTCATACTCATCAGCAGTATCGCATTGAGTGGCAGGTCACACTCCTGAACGAAATTCCAAAATAGTGGTGGCAGTGCAAACCAAAAATCTGCATTTTCAAAATTAAAGTCACAGGTCATAACCATAACACTGCAATAATGATCATGAAAGCAGGTTTATTATAAACACTGCAAATCAGACTGTAAATAAGAAAAATATATTAAAAAATATAGACTATTGCTGCATAGAAATCATTCTGTAAGAATTTTAATTACAATAATTAATTAATAATTCTTTAGCTGGAATTGTTAAAATTTCAGTCTACTGGTGCAGAATAGATGTCCAATACATACTTGGGCAGCCGCTTACGTTCGAAAGGACTGAAGGCTATGTATAATGCATTTATTTTGTAAGCTGCTTTGGTTTCCAAAAAGCTTCATGGGCAAAGTATTGCTAAAAATATCACATACAGACACAATACCAACGCTCGCATAGTGGTACATTGTCTTAAGGGAGCCAGCAAAACATTATGCTCAGGGCCATAAAAGGAAATTCAGAAAATTCATTTGGCACACATATTGAAGACAAAATCAAGTCATGTTGGTTAAAAGTCACGTTGACAACGGTATGTACTGGTCTTACCAGATTGTCACATAATAGTCAAAACGGTCATACTAACATACGCACTTAATGGGGCAGCTTAGCACTCGTGATTGCCGCCAGGAGGAGTCATGTACTAGTGGTCCTTCTTTCACCTCGCGTGGAAGCTATGTCTGACGTTCAGTACGAACCAAGGATTATCAAGCACCTGAAGCCCAATTTATTGCGACATGGAGCTTCGACACATGGGGAAAAAAAACAAGATTTGATAGATGAGGTTGAAAGTTACTTCATTCTGAATATGAAATGTAAAACATGCAGAGCAGGCTACTAAATAAACAGCCAGGAACCAACTTTTTTGGGATAGTTGCAAAAGATTGTTGCTAGTGGCGATATTTCCTGTAATCTCCTGAATACAAAATGCAAGTTAGAATTTTTGTTTAGAATTCTGTCCTCCTGCACCCCTCCCCCTCCCCAGAAAACTCGTGGCTACGACTCCATTCAATTAGCACCAACTTGTAAACATATCCTATAGTAGGGATCGGGTTCGTGTACGTACTTCATTTTGAACACGCAGGGTGGACGGCATATTTTACATAACTGTTAAGGTTTTGGGTTAGACATAAAACGCGCAGTTAATAAAACATTCCAAGAAAAGTCCAGGCCCTACAATATGCTTTCTACAGGAAATTCTGCTCCCCCCCCCCCCCCCCCCCAAAAAGGCCGGTGAATTCTTTCCTTAGCCTCCACTTGTTGACAATGTTCACATAGGCCGTGGGTGTGGACCGGGTTGGCATTACTTCACTATGAATGCTAACTGTTAAAAAAAATCCATTGTAGGTCAGAACACTAGCCCTGCTCCAAAAAACAAACAAACCGAAAAATGGCTAAAAAAAAGCAGGATGCAGAAAGTATAGCATGCTGAAAGAAAAAAAAAACAACAGGAAAAATAAACCGCAAAAAAAAATAAATATAAGGAAAAAAAGCGGAAAAAAGGCCTATGAAAACAGGAATAAAAGAAAAAGTCAAAGGGGAAAAAGTCGCAAAAAATTGCCGAAGGGGAAGAAAGTCAAAAGAAAAAAAAACGTTATATTTTTTTTGTTATTTTTCCATGGTGCTATTAGGGTATCATAGGCACGTTAGGTCAGTTGCCTTGGTTCGAATTTCACCAGTCAGGGTAAGAGATTCACCAGAAAATGGCCTTTCTTCTGAGTTTTTTTTTTCTGAGGCCTCATTGACTCGTGCCCTTTATTTTCTGCAGCAATTTTTTGTTCAATGTTACTTTTTTCCATGATTCGCTACTAATATTATTTTCGTGCATAGCACATTGGACTGAATAAAGTTAGGCCCGATTTAAGATATTTTTACTTAAGCCTATAATAATGAAGCAAATTTATTATTATTACAATCAGTAAAGTTAAACCTGTATGTTTAGACAGACATCAATCAGTTTATCGGACGATCCTTTGATCGTTTTCTAAAGCTGATCATTTTCTAAAACTGATAATTTTCTAAAGCAACACAAAAGTAAGAAAGGGTGGAACCATACGTAAAAACATCAAAACATGAGTGTTTAATATCCCTAGATTGTTAGGGTCGCAGAGGCAAGACGTTGCTACATTGTTTACCATGTTTTTGTTTGGTAACGAACGGTGGACTTTTTTTTTCAATCGATTCATTTTTTCGAAGGCTTGATGCGGGATTTTGGTCGAGATGCGTAATAATCGTAGAACGTCCTAATAGATTCTATTAGCTTTCAAAATATAAGCTGCTCCTGGGCACAGAGAGAGCTCCACAAATTCATAAAATGCACTAACATATTTTAATTTTCGAAAGTTTTGTTACTTTCTTGGTCACCTACAAATAAAACCATAGACATTTACTTAAAAATCACATACACTCGCACCTGACAACCTAAAAAAACCAGCAATACTTACAAAAAACATTGTAGAAAATGCATAAAAACACAGACATATTTACAAACACGGCCTGCCATGCTGCCATCTTGGAGGCTCCAGAGCTGAAAAAGTAACAAAAGTAACAAAACTTTCGAAAATTAAAATATGTTAGTGCATTGTATGAATTTGTGGAGCTCTCGCTGTGTCCAGGAGCAGCGTATATTTTGAATCCTCTCATCTCCACAAAATAATCTCATCTTTTGATTCTATTAGCTTTCTTTAATGTTTTCTGTTAGTTATATGAATCAGTGAGCAACTTGTTGAGCATCTGTTATTAGCAACTTGTCTAATAACTTTCTACGTGATAATCGTCGGGTTTGAAGGGACGGCTGCAGGCCTTGGAGTGTTTTCCGGGCATCTGCAGATTTTTTTGTGTGATTTCATCGACTCATTTAACAGCTATCTGCCACCGTTTTCGTTGTACTGGGTCTTTTCGGAACCCATGACCGCTTGCCCAGTTCTTACACATTGGAATACAACAATAAACAGGCTATTTTTGTTGATGCAATTCAAGCGAAATAGTAGTGCGCCATGCTGTTGTATGGACGCGAGTGAAGAGCGAAGGACCAGTAGTACCGCAGCGCCTGTGGTGGTTCAGAGTGACTAAGGTGCCCCATTATTGGCAATGACATAGCCATGAGACATGATACCGAAGCACATACGTATGAGTACCACACGCTCAGTTGGACATTATACTGAACTGATAAATTTGAAGCCAAGTCATAAAGTTATAAATTAACCTTACTGAAACACAGGGTGATGTAGATTTCAGTTAGCAATTAAATACATAATGGGCATACAAAGCGGATTTCATTCAGGAATACTTATAGCATGCACTTACGGGGCAGATTAAAAAGTCATTATCAAATACAAGACTACTCATACACCCCTCCTCCCCTTACTTTCACTTTTGATATTTCTAATCTATGATGTAGATGTATAGAAAATTGATTGAATTAATTTCATAACTGAATCACCAGCTTGGATCTCATTACGTGACTAAGCAGTGGTAATAAATGATAAAGGAAATATACAAATTTCTTGGCGAAACATATATATAATTTTATTGCATGTAAAGAGTAATGATGCTGTATCCCGATGAAATCTTGTTGCCATTAGTATCATGAATACATACAGAAATAATTGACAAATGTCAAAAGGAATCGTTCGTAACGAACCTACTTACATTACTGTCACGATTTGGCATCATGTGACGTATTTCAAAACACGAAGAGGCAAAAACAAGATTTCAAGGGAAATTATTGATTTTAAAGAACAAGCCGCATAATGTTGTCTTCTCTTTCTCGCTATTCAGCCATGCAGAAATATGCCGGCAAGCCAGCTGGGCTAATGACTACAGAGAAAAGAGCGGCTTGCAGCCTTGCTGTGACCTTGGCTAGGCCACGGTCAGCTAGAAGAAAATGGAACATCAGAAGGAAAGATAAAACTCCAGCCTTCCAAATGAAAGGGAAAGGAGTTGCAACAAAAGAAGAGTCCTATTGTCATTCGTTTCAGCTCTACAGCTACAGAAATATTAAAATATTGGGTTCAATTTATGTTGAATTGCAGTTTTCGAGTCATGCATGTTCAAAACCTTACAACAGGAACAAACAAAAAGAAATTTTTTAAACCCACCCAGAATAGATTGATGAAATTAATGATAGGATTAATCACACAACACATAGTTTGTGCTTTGGCTTCTGCTCAGAACTTTTTTTTTACCTCATAAGGGGTTGTTTTTCCCTGCGCACAACCACTTAGGAAAAAAAATAATTATGTGGGCCGCTTGGTGACTGAAATGCGAAGTTCTTTCAATTATTATATGTACTGTTTGATAAAAAGAGTCTGGATTTGGGAGCGAAAAGCAGGAATCTTATTAAAAGATAACGTGATTTTCGTCTGATCAGGGATTATGTAAGTGTTTTACTAGTCAATTATGGTCTTTATAACAGAAACAATACAACTAATTAATTATGCACATATTTCCAGATATATCATATCTTTATTAATGCATGAACCGGAATATTATCTATTATAGGCAAAATTGCTTCCAGCTGAATGAACACTAATTGGACCCTTTTCCAAAGAAGACCGAGATACCGTACATTCTTGTAATTTGAACCAGTGTAATTAACCTATTGTTAAGACTTGAAGGATTACCATTATAATTCACATTATTTATAGCATGTTCGTGGAAACCATTTCACTTTCTAGAAAAGATTTCAATTAAGATAAGATCGACATCAATGATCGATCATTTCTCGAAACCAACAATCAAGATCATCCCACGCAGGTGTGTGGGTGACAGTCAATTAAGTCTGTGAGTAACTCGAGCACAGAAATACAGGAATCGGCTAATGCACCCCCGTTACAACAATACTGTGATTGACAAACGTATAAGTCCCATAATTGAAATAAGCATCTGGACTGTCAACTAACGCAATTCTTAGTACTCGACAATCAATCAATTTGACATTGATCGGTTGTAGCCGAGATAAGGCTCACATATAAAACGACAGAGACCCAACGCTCAGTCGATGCCTTTAAATTGTTCGCAACAGCACATTTCTGAGGTCCGATCTACGTACGGGAAGGAGCCAGGCTGTGCGCATACGTGAAGCCGGGTTTTGTAGCTGGCAAGCTGCGGACGAGTGTCTGAGAACTGAGATAAGTATACTCAGCATAAAATATATGAATGTTGTGCTAGCCTTGAATTCTCATAATGCAGTATAACCACTCATAGTCCGATTTTATTATAATGATCATTATATCAATAATTCCAAACGTAATGCCAATTTACAAGCTTAATTGTTATTACCTGTAAATCGCTACAATCAAATTATAATAATACTGTCTCATATTTTATTGACTGCTTGAGGGTCAATTTGTTGTACATCAGTGTGTGCCCACTTATTGTTGAATTGCTGCTTATTATTGCGCCTCACAATTCAGGTATTTTATGCACAAGTTTTACTGTTGATTCCAATTTGCTATCCTGATAATAATGGTTCATTCTGGGACAAAAGCTCGCTAGAATAAATCATTACAGAAGATCTGTTGCTGAAGTGTAATACTATTGCTCAAGTACCTCTATTGGTTAAAAGATTCTCCAGTTATGTATACAGGTGATGATTTTGACTGGAAAACTACTAATACAGTTCTTAAGTTTAGATACAGATGAAAGACAACAGTTAATGGATCTTTTGTTAGAACATCAAAAGACATTCATGAAAGAGACTGGTCCTATTTCTTTAAATACTAGGGTATGTCATAGAATTGATAGAGGTGATGCTTTACCCATTTCCCAACTGTATAGGTGTGGGGTTCCCGAACAGAAAATCATTAATAATTTGGTTGATAAGATGGTGCAACAAGGTATTGTTTCACCTTCTAATAGTCCTTGGAATTCACCTATAGTGCTAGTTCCTAAACCAAATGGCAAATGGAGATTTTGTGTTGATTTTCGCAAAGTAACTCTCCTACTAAAAAAAATGTGAACCCTTTCCCAAGAATTAATACGATTTTAAATTCTCATTAAGGGTCTAAGTATTTTTGGACTTTTGATCTTTGGGCTGGATATCACCTGGTGGCTATGCATCCTGATGATAAAGAAAAGACTGCTTGTAACAATCAGTTTGGTTTGTATGAATTTAACAAAATGGCTTTTGGTCTTTGTAATGCACCTGCACATTTTCAAAGGATGATGGATTCAACTTAGCTTGGTTGAAGTGGAATGTTGTCTTGTATATCTTGATGACATAATACGCTATTCAAGTTCATTTTCAGAACACCTAGTCCGTTTGAAAAAAGGTAATGATGGCAGTAGAATCAGCTGGCCTAATTTTTCAACCTGGAAAAATTTTAGTTTGGTTTTTTAGAAATTGCTTGTCTTGGTCATGTTGTTTCTTCTGAAGGATAAAACCTGACAGCAGAAAAATTAAACCTGTGAAAAATTTTCCTATTCCTGAGACTGTTACTGACGTAAAATAATTTTTGGGTTTATGTTCATATTATAGGAGGTATGTGCCCTGATATGCCGTCATTGCAGAGTCCTTAAGTTTGTTAACTCGTAAAAATGTATAAAGTTTAACTTGGAAGATCCTCAGGTTGAGGCATTTGAATCACTGTTTAGCACATTATGATCTTACTTTACCTTTAGAGTTAAGAACGGATGCTTCTTTAAGTGGCTGAGGTATTGTAGGGATTCAAAACATGATGTTGGAGATAAAGTAGTTGCTTATGCAAGTCGTACGTTGATACTGGCCGAATCTAAGTACTCAGTGACATAACTTGAATGTTTAGCAGCTGTATGTGGAGTTACTAGGTTTAGGACTTACATTTATGGAAGGCATTTCAAAATTGTAACAGATCATGCTTGTTTACATTGGTTAAAACGTGTAGTTAGTCCTAACATGCGCTTGGCTCGTTGGATGTTGACCTTACAGGATTTGATTTCACTATTGAGTATATACCAAGTTAATGTCATAAAGATGCTGTTGTGTTGTCGAGGTATGGTGTTAAAGAGGAATTTAACGATAGTACTCATGAAACCTTAGATATTCCAGTGTTTGTTACACCATTGATAAATCTTGGGTCATATGCAAAGAGCAGACTTAAAATGGAGCAAACTTATTAACGAATTGGAAACTGCTTCTGCTAAGAATAATAGAAATTTCTATTTGAAAAATGGAATTTTGTATAAAACTGTAAAATCTCCTGTGGGTAGTTGTAATGTTCCCTCCGGAACTTGTAGGTTCTTAGAACTAAGACATTATACACAGTAAAAGATAAGCAGACTAACACTTGCTAATGGACTTTATTTCCTGTGTGTAGTACAGTTTTAAACCTTCCTCTGGTCATGTGATTAACCACAGGATGTAGGGTGGCAACAAGCATGTACAGACTGATTAAACTACGTAGTGGTTAAGGTCAGCTGTGAAAGGTGAACATGATTGGAAACAGCCTTCCCAATGTGGCTTGCCACAAATAACGAAAAGCCACAACAATGGATCCCACACAAAAAAAAGATTAAAAGATTAAAAAGATTAAAAAAACAAGTATTATTAGTTCTTTTTAGTCACTCTAGTTTTAACTATTAAGAGAAGAAGCAAAATGTTGCACTTTCTAAAAGAAAAAAAACTACATTTTTTCGAAAGCTAGACCCTCCTTCAAACAAACAAATCGTTTAAATTTGGACGAAGCTTGAAAACTGGCATCGTGAAGACCACTATTGTGATTGCAGGTTTCAGTGGAAAGTTCAGGTTTAAGCATCAAGTGTATTTCTTTATTTTGTTTGGCCAACCGACTACCCTGTCGTGACGATGTCTACTGTAGGAGCAGTTGTTGATCCAATTAGTTATTCTCACAAATTAGAGTACTCATGCTCCTGAGTAGTTTTCATTTGCGACGGAAAATATGAAAATAGAAAAAGAAACATATATTAAACCCGTGGAATCTATTTTCCACACAAGCAACCTGAAACATAACATTTTTCCCAACACGGGAACAATTAAAATGATTCGGTCTATCCCAAATACATATAACGAAACGTGCACATGTTTCCTACTTAAGGAAACAAATTAAAATGAAACCATTTATTTGGTTTACACATAACCGATACAAACATTGATGTTAGCCTGGCTTCAAAGAAAATTTTATTAATTTGATTATGTGTCATAATCTGCGAGCTTGTCCGGTGCTCGCCTTACTCTTTTTGGACGTTCGGAATTATTGAAGTTAGGCTGCGCTGCAGCATCTACAACAGATGGCGCACCCTTACGCTTTTTGATTTTTGTTTAGAAAGCGAGGTTCCCCATGAACTCGCTTTCGACGGAGACATCCTTGCTAATAGCGGCGGTTCCGCACCATCTGGCACTCTAATCTTTGGAGAGGCGCTAGAATTTTGCGCCATGGTGGAAACTTCGGGATCAATGACGTCACTGGGCTCTTCTATTGCTGAAATGGGTGATTTCGCTTGATTTTGTATGTGCATGACATTTTGACCTTGCTGATTGTCAGATGATCTTAAAAGCACATCGTTTTCATTGGTTAACGTCGCATTACTACAGACGATCTACGTGATAGACCTTTTGATTTTCGACGCTGATTTATATAATCAGCTGACTCTGGAACTGAAGTTGACAAACCAATCGGATTTTGTTTCCTAGCGTGATGATGAAAATCGCTATTCTTCGGAAATTTATTCATATCGGAATTATCAGCTTTTGCCGTTCTAACTGCATCTTTTGCTGTCAATTTTTCTGCAACTTCGGGATTTATTTTAATGCGAAGCTGGTCACAATATTTGGTTACACTTTTCTGTTAATCAGTGAATACTTCGTAAATCAGATGCAGCAGTCTAGATTTAATTACACCGCCAGACCATACTCGTGCGTTAGTTTGGCTAATATCACGATACCAATCCGTATCGCCAACATGATAGTGTTTTGACGTACGATGTTGTGTGCTAGCAACTTGTTTTTGCTGATTCCGCTTAACAATCGACACAGGGTCGGGATACAGCAAGTCTATTTTAGATTTTAATTCTCGGTTAAAGAATAACTTAGCTGGTGTACTCTGGGTAGTCGAACTCACTGTAATTCTACTCGATGTTTAGTAGGCATTGATACTCTTCCGGATAGTCAAACCATCACGCCTCGAAGCTTTAGATACTCGTTTATAGTTCTTAACAAAAATTTCAGCTTGCCCATTTACCCACGGAGAATTTCCAGGCCCCCAGAGATGTTGGATTCAATGCAGTTTAATCCAGGATTTGAATTCCTCACTTGTAAATTGAGGTCCGTTTTCGCTAACGAAAAAATCAAACAATCCGTATTTGGCAATGTGGGTATTAGTACTTCAATAACTTTGGCAGACGTGGTGCTTTTCATTTTATGAACGAATGGCAGCTTACTACGAGCATCCACTAGGATTAAAAACATATAGTTATCGAGCGGACCCAAAAAATCAGCATGATAGCGCGAGTTAGGTTTTTGAGGATATTCCCAGTTATGCTTGGGACCAGCTACATTCGTTTCTTTGAACTGTTGACAGTTAACACAAGATTTTACTTTGTTTTCAATGTCGCTATCGATTTTTGGCCACCACACCTTAGCCCTAGCCAAACCTTTCAATTTAACTATTCCTAGATGCGAACTATGCAAGTCATTTAGAATCTGTTTTCGCAACATTGACGGAATGACGATGCAGAATCCCCAGAAAAGCGTATCATTCTCGATGGTGATTTCTTTGTGCCGTGTGAAGGATCCTCACATATGGCCGGTAGACTTTTGATAGAATTTTATCCTTTTAAATTTCGCTAACTAGTGTGTCATTTAGCACTGGCAAGTTAGATATCGTCTCTAACGCTAGAACATTGTATTGTTCCTCGGCTTCCTCGAACTCTTTGTTGTTCGGTAAAGGAAGTCGAGACAGTGCATCGACGGTTAAATTTAATTTGCCGGAAGTATGCTCGAAATCATAAGAATAGGCATTTAACATAACCGCCCAACGTTGCACACGGGCTGCCGCCATCTGCGGAATTCCTTTCTTGGGGCCAAAAATCCAAATCAGTGCCTTCTGATCGGACTGCAAAGTGAACCTTTGACCATAGAGATATTCGTGGAACCGCTTCACTCCCCACGCCATGCTGAGTGCCTCACGATCGAAATGACTGTATCCCTCCTCTGTTTTTGTTCATTTTTGGGATGCGAAAGCTATGGGGCGCGACTCACCATTAGGCATAATATGCATTTGTGTGCCGCGTTTTTGTTTGGTGTTCACGTGTAAATGTAAAACGCGTAGCTGTTCTTGTGTAATGCCCATTGCGTGGTTTTAAATGATAACTTGCGTTAAACTTTCAGAGGGTTTGGTTTCG